>JADRCD010208900.1:0-22955 GCA_019843815.1 Montemys delectorum
AAAAAAAAAAAAGCTGGATGGTGCTGGCTCATGTCTTTAATCCTAGTACTCAGGAGGCAGGAGTAAGTAGTTCTGTGATTCCGGGGTGAGCCTGGTCTACAAAATGAGTTCCAGGACAACCAGGGAAAGACAGAGAAACCCTGTCTTGAAAAACAAAACAACAAACAAAAACCAACAACCAACAGAAACAATCATGAGAAGTTGTAGCTACCATCAGATCAGAAAACCCTTGTCTTCTATAGGCCTGGGACCCTCAGCTGGGACCCTCAGTTGGTACCCTCAGCTGGTGTCAGATGAAGGGCCCTCCTACAGTATGGTAGGGAGGCATGTGACCTGACCAAGGGGTAAGTTCAGTGAAATTTGCCAACTCTCAGGACAGTTGACATTTGGTAACTCCAAGACAAAACAGAGTGTGGCGGCACATGCGTGTAATCTTAGCATTTAGGAGGGAGAGACAGGCTTGCTGCGAGCTTGAGGCCAGACTGGTGCAGTCCAGCCGGGGCTATGCAGCGAGATCGTCTCAAAGAGGCAATCAACCAGCCAGCTGGGCAAAGGAGAGCCTGTGCGTCAGACTGAGCGTGAAGGAAATGGCCCCAGAGTGAGGAGAGTAAAGGCCAGTCATTGCCAGTGTATCCTAGGCTGACGCTCTGTTAACTGAGGTTTAGGACAATGGTGAGGTATGATGGGCTGTTTTCTACCTGAGTAGCTACAGGCAACAAGTTGGGCTGGAGCCAACTTGTTCTGGAGTTCTGAGGCCAGTGACCTCATCCCATCTCAGGTGGTGAGTGGATCTGTATTGGTGTCAGAGAACACAGAGAGCTTGCTAGTAGTCCCTCCAGAGATGCAGGGAAGTGTCAAAGCATGGTATATTCTCATGATGAGACCGTGAGAGTCACTTGAAATCATAGTGTTCATTGGGAATACAAAGGAAAGAAAGAAATTGTAGGCCCAAGTGTCCAGTGTGTAAAGCCTGTATGAGGGAACTTTAGAGTTTAATTGCTCATCCTAATGGTCTGAGAGCAGAGAGCTGTTCTGTCTGAGCAGGTCTTTAGGCAGGGCAGGGGTAATGGAGCTGGAGGAGGTTTTAGGCATTTTGACTCATCTGGGCTAGTCTCAGTGCTTTTGCAACACCCTAAACCTCTTTGCTGGGATGTTCTGGGCCCCAGCTCACATTCTAAGCCCACTGGGAGAAGCAGTAGCTGATTCACAGAGTGCTCAAGCACTGCAATTTTTTGTTGTTGTTGTTGGGTGTGGTGGGGTGGGTCTGGATATGGAAATGAAGCAGAGGTAGGCACTGGGGGGACCTTTAGGGTACTGGTTGCTTGCCAAGAAGACAGGAGGTGAAAACTGTTTGCAAGCTGACAGACCGGGCTTCTGAGAATACAAAATCTGGAGTATTGGAGGGTGGACCAAGGCCTTGTGCATATTATGCAAGTGGGCCTACCACAGAGCTAAATCTTCAACCCTCCCTATCCTCATGTAGTCGAGGCTGGTCTTTAATTTTAGCATAGCCAAGGATGTTCCACCATACCCAGTTTATGGTCAAACCCACTCCAGGCCCTCTCTTTGTATATATTTCTTAAAGACTTATTTTTATCATATTATGTGTAGGTGTGGGTGTTGCATGTGGGTATGTGCATGTCCTTAGTGATGAGAGGCATCAAATTCCATGGAACTGGAGTTACACAGTTGTCAGCCACCTGAAGTGTATGGGTACCGGGACTTGGAAGAGCAGCAAAGCCAGCTCTCCAACACCTCATTTTGTTTATCTTTAGACAGACCAGGCTGACTTTTGAACTGTGTAGCAGTGGCTGTCTTTTCCTGATCTTCCTGGTTTCACCTCCCAAAGGTGACACCTGGCTTTGCTTCTTATTTTGAGATAGTCTCATGTACTAAATTGACCAAGTTGGCCTTAAATTTCCTCTGAAGTCTAGGCAGGCCGTCAACTTCTACAAAATCTAGAATCTTGCCAGGGGAGTCTCAGGTTGAAGTGGGTAGCCCGACACCCGGTAGTGTTCTGTGGGCAGGAATCCCAGTCTCCGGGTGGCAACAGAGAGCCTCTAGAGGCTGGAAAGGTAGGCGAGGAGGTAGACAGCAGGGAGCTGGCCCTAGTGTCAAAAGGCACAGGTTATCTTAGAAACAGGAACAGATGGCCTTCTGAGGAGGGGGCTGAAGGCGGGCTCCTAGGGAAGTTGTTATTTTGGATGAGGAAGACTAAGCTCAAGCAGAGAGGAAGGTACTGAGGGCTGATTTTCAGAGATAGGAAAGTCACGGAGTAAGTACCCCCGAGCAGGGAGAGTCCAGCTGGGCGCGGATGTCCCAAGGAAAGGAGCTGGATCTCTCCTGGAATAAAGAATCCAGGACCAGGGCTCCGACATAAAAGCCGGTAGCAGCAAAGAGCAGGCGGACTTGGGTGGGGAACAAATCACTTCCTGCCTCGCCGCCCTCGGTAGCCCCGCAAGGAGAGGGCGGGCATCCCGAGCCTTTGGGCGGGGACAGAGAGGACTGGCAAAATCAGGCAGGCTGAGCGTCCCGGGTTGGGCAGAAGGGTCCTCCGGGGTGTGGCGTCCCTCGTCCCGCCCCGCGCCCCTCCCCTCCTCGAGCCGGCTGGTGGTCGTTCTAGTCTCTTTGCTTCCATCGCTCATCGCAGACACCAGCCAACCCATCGGCTTTCGGTAAGGCTAAGATGCGCTCCCCGTCCCAACATCAGCCCACCTCAGGCTCCCGCGGTCCCCTTTCTGGGCCTCCCGGGTGGGGCAGAAGTATCTGGAAAGCCACGTGTCCTCCGCAGCGGCGGCGGCGGCGGCGGCGGCAGGAACCCACGTGGCTTCCTGGGCCGGCTTGGGTCGGCCGGGCCTCATCGACTACACTTGCCTCCGCAGGACCATGGCAAACCTCGAGCGTACCTTTATTGCCATCAAGCCAGATGGCGTGCAGCGCGGCCTGGTGGGCGAGATCATCAAGCGATTCGAGCAGAAAGGGTTCCACCTGGTGGCCATGAAGTTCCTTCGGGTAACAACGCCCTTCGCCCCCTACCCCTCTGCTGCTGGGTTGCGAGAGTTTGGTTCTCCAGTAGTTTGTCCACGTCGCCTTTTGGAGTCGGAGTCAGGCCTCCTGGCTGATTTCACTCCCACGAGAATCCTTTTGACCTCCGCCCCTCACCAGACGTTGGTGGCCCGCTGGCCCTTTCCCAGGCCGGGGAGGACAGACGCCCTTGGGAAGGTTAAGTGGAGGTAACGTGACTGGTGTAGGTGCCCAGGCCTCGCTTCCCTCCCGCTGTGCGTCCTGGTTCTGTCCGTCTTGCTAAAGGCCTCCGGTCTGCTGTGTGTCTTGTGGGGCAGCAGGGATTGGAGAGCGCCTGGAACCCACCCCATACAATTGCAATTCTTTGGTGCTGTAGCGGAAACTTAGAGATCACTGAGGCTGTGTCTCTCCTTGCCTTAGGATAGTATCTGTTTTCCATTGTATGTGGCCACCAGCTGAAGGCGTAGTTCATGAGGTCTAGCCCCTCATAAACAGTAGGGTGTGGTGGCCAGTGCTTTAATCTCAGCATTTGGAAGGTGGAGAGATAAGGGAATCGGGGTCATCCTGATTCACCAGGCCTGGCCTGGATTCCATGAGACCCAGTCTAAAAAAAAAGTTACTTTTTTTTTTTTTTTTTTTTTTTTGATTTTTGAGACAGGGTTTCTCTGTGTAGCCCTGGCTGTCCTGGAACTCACTCTGTAGACCAGGCTGGCCTCAAACTCAGAAATCCGCCAGCCTCTGCCTCCCAAGTGCTGGGATTAAAGGCGTGCGCCACCACGCCCGGCCTAAAAAAGTTACTTTGAAAGTTTAAATATCTACTGAAATATAACAAAGGCCACCCAGTTTTGTTCTTGGGGCTGGAGAGAAAGGCTTCGTAGTAAAAAGCACTTTCCTCTTCCAGAGGGTGGGAGCTCAGTTCCCATTACTCACAGGACACCTAGAGCTCACTCTCCAGTCTTATAGGGGATCTGACACATCTTCTGGCCTGGGAGCGCGGGACTTGCACAGGACGCACAGATACTCATGCAGGCCAAACACCTATACACACAATTTAAAATAAAAAATAAGAAAAGCCAGGGCATAGTGGCTTACACCTTTAATCTCAGTGGAGCCAGAGTTTGAATCTAGCCTGGTCTACAGAGTGAATTCCATGCCAGCCATGGCCGTACAGTCTCTGTCTCAAAAACAAAACAGAGAAAGTGTTCTTGGGGTTGGAGAGAGGGCTCAGCAGTAGAGTACTTCAGGTTAGGCATTTGGTTCCCAGCACTTACGGTGGCTCACAACCATCTCTAATTTCAGTTCCAGGGAATCTGATGTCTTTTGGCCTCTGGGCACCGGGCACAAATGCAGGCAAAGCACTCATACACATACATTTATTTTTTTATTTTATGTGTATGAGTATACTGTAGCTGTACAGATGGCCGTGAGCCGTCATGTGTGTGGCTGCTGGAGGACCTCTGCCGCCGGCTCGCTCCAGCATCATACACTGTAGCTGTCTTCAGATAGTACCAGAAGAGGGCGTCAGATCTCATTACGGGTGGTTGTGATTTATGTTATGTATATGAGTACACAGTAGTTAGTTGTCTTCAGACACACCAGAAGAGGGCATCGGATCCCATTAGAGATGGTTGTGAGCCACCATGTAGTTGCTGGGATCTGAACTCAGGACCTTCTGAAGAGCAGTCAGTGCTCTTACCCGCTGAGCCATCTTGCCAGCCCCACATAAATCTTAAATTTGTTGTCTGAAATGTTTAAAAGGTTCAGTTGACCAGGGGAACCTGAGGTTACTGGCACATTCAGCCAACATTTCATCTTCCAAATCTTGCTTCAAACCACTTTTTTTAAAAAAGCATCCAGCTTTTTTTCCCCTAAAGATTTATGTATTATATGTAAGTACACACTGTAGCTGTCTTCAGACACTTCAGAAGAGGGTGTCAGATCTTGTTATGGATGGTTGTGAGCCACCATGTGGTTGCTGGGATTTGAACTCAGGACCTTTGGAAGAACAGTCTGTGCTCTTAACCACTGAGCCATCTCTCCAGCCCTCAAACCACTTCTAGATTGTTAAATCCTTAATATCCACTTGGGAGGCAGAGGCAGGCGGATTTCTGAGTTCGAGGCCAGCCTGGTCTACAGAGTGAGCTCCAGGACAGCCAGGGCTATACAGAGAAACCCTGTCTTGAAAAAACCAAAAAAAAAAAAAATCCTTAACATCAGTGACTATGTAAGAATCTTTATTTTGGTTTTTCTAGACTGGGTTTCTCTGTAGCTCTGCTCTCTTGGAACTTGGACTGTAGACCAGGCTATCCTTGAAATCAGATCCACCTGCCTGTGCCTCCCAAGTGCTGGGACCAAAGGGGTGCAACACCACCGCCCTGCTGTCTTCTTATTTTGTAAGACAGGTCTCTATCCCAAGTTGACCTTGAACTTGGGGTTCCCCCAGCCTCTGTCTCCCGGGTGCTGGGATTGTAAGTATAAGCTATCATGCTCAGCTCATTTTGTAAACACTTGCAGTTTTTGTCCTTCGCATGGTGTGTTTATGTGTGAGCCTTGGTCCTACCATCCTGAGATAGTCTCCTGGTCATTGCTGCCTACATACTCCAGGGCAGCTGGCCAGTGAGTCTCCAGGGTCTCGTCTGTCTTTACCTTCCATCTCTGGGTGGGAAGTTCTGGGGATTCATTCAGGTCTGCCTGCTTGTACTTGATGCCCACGCACTTCCTGCACGGAGTCATCCTCCCTTTAAATCTGGTGCTGGAGATTGAACCCAAGGCCTTCCACACGTTAGTCGAGCACTTGACCACTGAGCTATATTCCCAGCTCAGGTTGTCTTTATGAATAGGTTTTTTATTTCTGCCACAATAGTGTCAGTTTCATGATATGGATCCTTGTGAATTTGTTGAAATACCAAACCTGGAATGGAGAACCTGCTATGTGGAAAGCCCATGCCCACCCCCAGGGTGGACTACAACCATATCTAAGCCTTTCTGTTCTTGTCTGTTTGCTAATGGGAGCCTCTCTCTGCCAGGCTTCTGAAGAACACCTGAAGCAGCATTACATTGACCTGAAAGACCGTCCTTTCTTCCCGGGGCTGGTGAAGTACATGAACTCAGGGCCTGTGGTGGCCATGGTGAGTGCTTGTGAAGGACTGAGTGGGGAATTACTCTGGTCTTCCTCTTTTGGGACTTGCCTGGGACTCCAGTCTGTCTGCCTCTTTAGTACTGGGATTAGAGACTGGCAGGAGTTAACCAACTATGTGTTTGGAAGGTGAAAGAAAAGGAAATCAGATTTTAGGAGGCCGAGAGTTAGGTTCCTGGCACTCACCCGAGCTGACTTCCACCACTCGAGCTCCAGGAATCTGACCACCTCTGGCCTCTGTAGGCACCAGTACTCCCATGTACACGTGTGTACACATATAGGGTTAAGAAAAGAGCTTAGCTGGGCGGTGGTGGCGCACGCCTTTAATCCCAGCACTTGGGAGGCAGAGGCAGGAGGATCTCTGAGTTCAAGGCCAGCCTGGTCTACAGGGTGAGTTCCAGGACAGCCAGGGCTACACAGAAAAATCCTGTCTCAAAAAGCCAAAAAAAAAAAACCAAAAAAACTTAAAGGCAAATCTTGGTAGGGCTAGTCTGCTTTTAAAAGGAGCACTGTTTCGCACAAGTACTTTTGACCACAGTTGTTACCTAGATTTTACAGATGCCCAAGTTGTCTGGCTTTGTACTACTGATGCGGTGTCTTCTGGGTGGCCTGGATGTCCCCATGGGAATGATGGCAGAGTGCAAGGAAAATTCACTGAAATTGTCGCAGATCACTTCCTGTTCCCAGACTAGTCTTTTTTTTTAAGATTTATTATAAATGAGTATACTGTAGCTGTCTTCAGAACACCAGAAGAGGGCGTCAGATTTCATTATGGATGGTTGTGAGCCACTACGTGGTTGCTGGGATTTGAACTCAACGATCTTCAGAAGAGCAGTCAGTGTCTCGCCAGCCCCCCAGACTAGTCCTTTAGTTTCTCTTTTCTAATTAACCCTTGCTATCCCTTGCTTCCACAGGTAGGCCCTTAGGTCCTTTCCACTAATCCCTGATCTGTCCCCAGACTTTGTCCCCCCCCCCCCCCTTTTTTTTTGGTGAGTAGTCTTTTCCTATGTCCTACTTATGGGTTTAAAACATAGGCTTTTGCTCTCTGAAGGGCTTATCTGACCACAATACCAGACATTGAGCTTACAGATGGATGAACAGGAGTGTTTGCTCTTAATGGTTCTGTCTCAGTAATTGTCTTTTGTCTGGTGAAGGTCTGGGAGGGGCTCAATGTGGTGAAAACGGGCCGAGTAATGCTGGGGGAGACCAATCCAGCGGATTCTAAACCAGGCACCATTCGTGGGGATTTTTGCATTCAAGTTGGCAGGTAAGGTGTGTGTGTGTGTGTGTGTGTTTCTGTGTGGGATAATGAACTTTTAATTTTAAGTGGAGTACATAACACTTTGAGCATATCCCAAAGTTTGGAAAACCCGAACAGTTGCTTAAAAATTATAATTGAGAGAGAGCTGCGTGTGATGGTTCCTGTGTGGGAAATAGTGGGTTTCAACCTCATCCAATTTGTTACTGTATATATGGATATGACATCTAACTCTTTGATTATTCCCTTAGCCTTAAATTTGTAGATTCAGGTGGAATAAAGTGATTGTTCCTAATAAGCATAGGTGGTAGGTTTGACTTGTAAATTACTTCTAAGAAAATGAAAGCCAGGGCTAGTGGCCCATACCTTTACTTCCAGCTTTGGAGGCCAGAGGCAGAGGCAGGTATATAGTGAGTTCTGGGACAGCCAGAATTACATAGTAAGACAGACTGGTCTTGAAAAACTAAAGAACAAAACTCCCTAAAAATTCTCACAGTGTGGGTGGTATAGACTTTAATTTAATCCCAGCACATCCAAGATACCTGAATTTTAGGTTAGCCTGGTCTACAGAGGGAGTTTCAGGACACTCAGGGCTACACAAAGAAACCTTGTCTCCAAAAGAGAGACCTCCTCCAAAACCCAAACAAACCAGATAAGGAGGTGGGGGCAGACGATCAGTAAGTTGGTCAGTTTTAGTTGAGTAGGAAATTCAAGACTAGCCCTACCCACTCCCTAAAGCAGGACTGGCTCCAAACTGGCATTGGAGGCTGGCCTACTTGTTTTTTGTTTTTGTTTTTGCCCTTTTCCAGCAGTAGTGATCTTGAGTTATAAATACTAAGCTCTTTTTATTTGAGCACCTGTATAGCTTTGTACTTTTTTGGTATTAAAAGTTTTTTTCCTAGTGTTTTGCTTGCATGTCTAATGTGTGCCCAGTCTGCAGAGGTCAGAAGAGTTTATCAGATCCTCTGCAGCAGAAAGTTGTGAGCTACCATGTGACCCAAACTTGGGTCCTCTGCAAGAGCAGCAAGTGCTCTTAACTGTTGAGCAGTTTCTCCAGCTCCATCCTTATGAACTTTTGTTAAATGCTTTATTTGCTTTACTGAAGATTTGATGTAGGGCCTCAAGCATTCTAGCATTGAATTCTGTGTCAGTCTATGGTCCGTTTTGGGATACTTGGGGGGTGGGAGGCATGTAATTATTCAGTGTCAGGTGAGAAGGTCTGCAGTGTGTGCCCCATGCTGTTATCTAGTGAATGGTAACAAACGAGCTTGCTTTCTTAGGAACATCATCCATGGCAGCGATTCAGTGGAGAGTGCTGAGAAAGAGATCCGTCTGTGGTTTAAGCCCGAAGAACTGATTGACTACAAGTCTTGTGCCCATGACTGGGTGTACGAGTAGACGTGGAGAAACCTGAGTCCCTTTCAGCACTACCGATGGGTTCCTGGACACAGCTCTTCATCCCACTGACTGGATGGACCATCTTTTCTAAAACAATAAAGACTTTGGAACTTGGGTGTGCAGCGTCCTGTGCTCATTCGCTAGAACTAAACCAAGTGGTTTTGTTGGCATTTGAGGCTATGATGGCATTAGATAAAGTAGTTGTATTTATTGTGAAGAATCAGTCTGGATCTTCCCACTTATCACGGGGAGGTAACAGGGGAGAGTCAGTGTGACACACTGGCTATTTAGGGAAATAAACATCTCTAATTGCATAGCTAATAGAGAAATGTGTATTTCTGCAAGATGTGTGTGTGAAAACGTAGTGAAGTAGGCCAGATTTGGAGAAAGTCTGAGGATAGATGCAAAAGGCTACCGTTGGAATGAAGGGTTCGAGGAGCAGCTGACAGGCCCCCAGCCTGAAACTAGTGCACACGTATTCCTGCAGCCTTCTTCCCTCAGAAGGCATGCAGTTGAGTGTTTTGCTTGCATGCACTAAAATGCATGGATCTAGTATGCAGTGGTCAGTGGTGGGGCCCGATTACCCGGAACTGGATGTATGGATGTCAGCTGCCATGTGGGTGCTGGGTACCGAACCTGGGTCTTTTGCAAAAGCAGCAAGTGGACTCGGTCACCGACCATCTCTTCCCTTAACACATTCCCCTGCGGTAGAATGTGTTGTGTATACATGGATGTGGGTGGTCTCAAGCTGGAGACACTGGTGGTTGTGAGCTGCTCACTTTGGGTGCTGGAACAGTATGTGCTCTTAACTGAAGGACTACCACTCCAGCCTTCTAGGGTGAGGGAAGGCTCATCACCAGTGTGGGCTATTTAGTAGATTGCCTTTGAGACAGGGTTTCTTTGTGTTTAGTTAGCCCTGGCTGTCCTAGAACTTGCTTTGTGTTCAGACTAGCCTCAGACTCAGAAGGCTTCCCTGCCTCCCAAGTGTTGGAATTCAAGATGTACAACCAAAAAAGTAGATTGGTTAGCCTCATCGCCCACCAGCATGGGTTGCTGGGTAGGATTTCTTGGGAGGTTAAGAGCAGTCTGTAGTTCCTCTCTCTCAGAGCCTGACTTAACACACAAGCAGGTGTGTGTGGACTATTTAGAAATCGATTAAAGCGTAGGCTTGGTGGCTCACATCTGCAGTCTTGAACTCAGGAGGCTGAGGCAGGAGGGTTTTGTGAGACCAACCTGAAGGCTACCTGAGACCTTAAAACAAAAGCTGATGGAAGCTGACATCCTACCTAAGACAATATTTAATGTATATAGGTGCTCTGTCTAAAGCACACCAGAGAGCATCGCACCCTAGATCCCTCCCGGACCCTTTATTTTGGGAGCTGTGGCACATGTGGTGCTGGGATCTGAACTCCAGCCCTTAGCTGAACCGCTTAACCACTGAGCCATCTCTCTAACTCCCAATATTCTTTGTGTGTTGCTATGCTGAAAAACTGACACTGATGTAACCAACACATGATCTTGTCTCTTGCCCGTCTGTGCATAGTTCCTAACTAAACACTACTAATTCCTTTGATGAAAAGTCTTTTTGTATGCTGAAAGGATGGAGAGTGGAGCCCCTGTTCATCCTAAAACGGGGAGGGGGACGCCAACTAAAGGATGATTTGTCACCAGTGGCCAAAGATGTGACCAATCATGTCTAGGTGATGAGATTCTGAGAAAGGATGGCTTGGTGGCCATCCATATTTCTGCCTACATGTTTTACCTTCCATCTTCAAACCCACCCTCTCTACAGTCCCAGACCATTTATTGTGTGAAGGTTCTCTTTCACTGTGTGGGGCGGGTCAGTCCTGGGGACCAAACTCAAATTGTTTGGCTAGGTGGCAAGTGCCTTTACCTGCTGAGCCATCTCCCTGGGGCCCCTCACTTCCAGCTCAGACTCACTTTGCTAAGAGGCAGAGTCTCACTAAATTGCCCATTCTAGAGTCCTGAAGTTTTGTCTGAGGTCTAATGCTACTTTCAATACTTTCCAGGTGCGCCTCTCTTTATCAAAACTGATCTCATTTAGAAGATACCCAGTTGATGTCTACTCAAGTTCTGCTTGGTGTGGGGGGAAAACTCCACACATGGTATTAAGTTGTTCAAGTGGGGTTGGGGACATAGCTCTGGAATTACCTGCCTACTGTTTCTGGATCCACAGCACTTGACACAAACACAGTTGCCCACTGAGTACAATGTTCCAGACAAAGTGACTTTCTCCAAAAATGGCACATACTTATCTGTTCCTGCTCTGTGCTGTGGCCCTCTTCCTGCCTCGCCATAAACTCTAGGCTCAGATGCTGCTTTTTGCTCATTCACCTGTACCCTCTCGCTCCCTGCCAGACAGTGTGCTAAGTCCCTTCTCTCGTGCTCACTTTTGCTTTACTCTGTACTGTGGCTATTCTTTGAGCAGAGTAACTGTCAGCTTGGGAAGTTCAGTTGTTCCCCTTACTCCAGATCTAGTGTTGATTCTTCACACCCTGCTCTGAGTACCCAGTGGCTTTCTACCACCTGTTGTATAACTTAAATTGCATGAGGGAGAGGCTAGACATAGGGTAAGCTTGACTAGTTCAATCCTGATCCCACAGTGAAAGAAAGGTTGTACTTTGAATTACACGCAGACACAGATACTCAGACAATGACAACCTGAGTTCTATTCTCCAGGACCCACCGTGGAATGGGAAAACTGATGTGTGTCAATCTCCACATGTGTGCCACGGCATATCCACCCACATTACCTAGTAAACAAAATAAGTGTTGAAAAATTGATAAAATAAAGCTTAACTTTAACATTTTATTTTGTGTAAAAAAAGGGCAAATTTAGTGAATTATTTTCATCTTGTACACAAAGTTATAATTTTAATGCTTTTCACATCCATGCTGAAAATTTGCATTTTGGTAAAAATGAAAGGAACATAAATTTCTCTGAAGGAATTTTTCACGCCATTATATACATTACATGAGAAAGCTTCAAACACTTCCTCAATAATCACAAGTTACCAGAAAATAAAAGATTAAATTTGTCCAGATATTGATCTATATATCAAACGCACACAGAAACGATGTAAAAACCGTATGTACTTTACTTTGGCCTCTGTCCTTGAAAGGTCTGCCCAGGGACAGATGCTTTTTTGTTGTTGTTTTTGTATAAATGACTGTGGCTTTATTTGAAATATGAAAAATCAAAGGAAGAGACCCAGTTTAATCACAGTATTTTTAAAATCCCTCCCCAATATTAAAGGATCATTACCAAATATATAGCACCATAATACAAATATTGATGGGCGAGGGTATTCACATCACACAAAATTAATTAATAATAAAAACAAACAAACACTGAAACCCGTGTTAGTATCCGCAGAATAAGAAGTTGATAACAGCTTTAGCTTTCCTCATACACTGCAAGGAAAAAGGTTAAAAAGATTAAACTACTAAAAGTTCCCAGGCTTCTAACAGGAAAACAAAAACAAACCCAAGGTCAGCAGTCCATGTTGAACTGTGAAAGAGAACAGGCTTGTATGGAGAGTTGTATGACGACAGGAATCACAGCTACGATGGAAGCCTCCTCTGGTTAACGTTCTGTGTTAGCAGTAGGAGCGAGGGTCTTAACAAAGAAGAGGGCTTCGGGCTCTGTGTGGACTCCAGCAAGTCCTTATCAACCAACCCTTCACCATTAGTGAACATAAACACTTTATGAATGTAGGCGGGGAATTCTAAACATGCCAAGCCTGGTTTTGGTGTAGAATTGGAAGCTTGTAAAACCTGGCTACAAATGAGTATTTCACAGAACTAATTACCAGGACTGGCTGGCTTGAAATCACATCCTTCCTGGCTTAGTTAGTTCCCTGGAGAGACTCTCCATCCACCCGAGGTGTGAGAGCACCCCATACAACAGGCTTCTTGCCCTGGTACCATGGAAGCACAGTCCTGGGTTTCTTTCATGCACTGAGCCTGAGAACAAAGACTGCTAGGACCTTTGCTTTGGACCTCTTCTAGGATTTAAGCTTCTGGGAAGATCCTTCCAAGAAAAAGATTTGGGAAGTGTGCGGATGTCACATTTACAGTAGGTCCCTCTCAGCACTGTTGTTTAAGATAAATATCCAGTAATTTTACAGCTGAATTCACATATATTTGACACAAGAATCAACTTGCATTGATGTGATCTGCATTTAGCCCCCAGAGTCAGTATTAAAAAATGGTGACATGCGATTCCATACATTTTTACACTAAAAAGTAACACATTTTACTTCCAGTAGCTACTACAAAACCTTATGTTATGAACCCCTCTTGCATAGAATGAGGTAAACCTGTGCATATTACCAATGCTATTATTCCCAAAAGTAGAGCAATATTTTAGAAAATAAATTGCTGGTTTTTAATGTTCTATGCATTTAAAAGTCAAACAAAAATCTTACCTAAAACGTCTCCTGGGGTTTTCCATTAGCATTTTTTCTTTTTTTTCCTTTCTTTTCTTTTCTTTTTTTTTTTTTTTAAAGCATTCCATAGGCTGAAAGGCTGCAGAGGTTAATCATTTTGATTAATTTCTCTTTAGCCCTGCCTACTTTCCAGAGGAAATGGGCAGTGTTACCACTCTGAAGAGGCCAGGCTCAGACCCAGAAGCACTTCTAGAACAGATGCAATGAATTCCTGAGAGTTTAGTTTATGAACCTCACTGGTAAATGTTAGAGCTCTCTGATTCAGTCACAATTCAGTAGAAGGTTAGAAAACGCAGAGAGCAAACCTGTCACCAATTTACCCTTTCATCCTACTTCTTAAGGAAGTCGTATGAATTTTAAAATAGGGAATGTTTAAAATGGTCCAAATCATTTATTATTACAATACAGTCTGACTACAATTAAAGACAATTCATAATATGTGTGTGTGTATGGAATTTTAAGAAAAATTTCTTTCAAATCAGTTTCTAACAAATCCAGGACAGTTAAGAGTAGAGCTGGAATGATTCTGAAATCTACACTTATTTTGGTTAACAATTTTTTCATCTGATTCTTTTGGTAACACAGAATAGTATCTGTTTTCAGGTGTGGTTACACTGTGTTGCTCTCTCACAGATGGAGGAAATGGCAGAGGTCTGATAAGAATATCCCTTTATGGGATGTTTTCTAGCAAGGAAAACAGAATAAACTTAGGAAAATACTAATTTCCCCCAACCCTTTATGTAGACTGAGATCCTGCATATTTTGTCAACCATTCCAGTTTAACACTTTAGTGTTAGAAAATTTTAATCATTTTTATGTGAAGGAGAGCATATAAAAGTATCCAGAGTTCTCCTAGTTTCATATACAACTCCAAATAAATTTTAGCAGAATGAAAAAATTTCTGTACAAACAGTTAAATGGGCTGCAATAAAATGTCAGCGAGCACAATTAATGACCCCTTCCGTGATCTCCATGGTGATGAGCCCTCTGTGAGGGTTTCAGTTGCTCTGTGATCTCCATGGTGATGAGCCCTCTGTGAGGGCTTCAGTTGCATATATTTTCGCAGCAAAGGAAGCTGGAGATGTGACTGGCCTAACTCTAAAATCCAAAAATCTCCCAACAGGTACCAAGAAGGTTCATTTGTAATGACAGTTCATTTGCATTTACAACTATATCCTTCTTAATCATTTCCTTCAATCCTGCTACCTAAACTTTTATCTTACCAAAAAAGTTATAATTTCAGTTCTTGTTAACAATGCACATAAATCCAAACTTGGAAAATATTACAAAATTCTTTCAAAAGCTTCAAATACAACACAAAAATTGTCCGTCTTTATAAATTGAAAAATTGCCCCCCCACCAAAATAGTTTCCCCCCCACCTGAAAAATCTGGAACTGAACTTTTCTGTGTTTAGCAAAATGTCCCAGTAGAATAGCCTGCTGTGCAGCTGGCTGACTCCAAGTCAGCCCTGTAAACAGCCCCTTCCACCCATGGTTCAGAGCCGCCTGCCTTATGGCTCTTGTTTGATGTAGACGGTGGCAGAGCCATTGCTCTCTTGGTCGGATGCTCCATGAAGGAAGCTATAGTCCTCTCCATCCAGCAGCTCCTCCTTTAGCTGGGAAGTAGTCACTGTGTGAGAGAGATAGACAGAAACGCACGGCTGTTACCAAGTCTTCTGGAACGCACTGGCTGTTCATCTTCATGGTCTATCAACTGTACAGCTAAGACACCACCATTTCTTCAGTACCTATAAAGATGAAACCATGGAAGGCTAGGTGGAACTCAAGGGCAGAATGCCTGCCTAGCACATGTGAGGTGACGGACCCCAGCACTGTAAGACAGATGACAATGGCAACAGAGTCCTGAAAAAGATGAACTTTTTGGTGTGTATGATCCAGGGCCTTGCATATGTTAGGCACATATTGTACCACTGGGCTACACCCCTCAATCCTAATTTCATTTTTAAAGTCTACTGTTCATTGAGGAATACTTAGAAAAGGAGCAAAGCTGCACACTGCAGAGTGAATGACCTCCAATGGAATGTTCAAGTAACAGTGCTCATCGATTCCACTAAAATAATTGGAATTATTCACTTTTATGTCAATACCTAAAGAAAGGAACATATTTCTTGTACATTCTGAGGTATAATACTCAACATGACAGAGTCTTGCCTATTTAGCCCAACATGGCCTTGAATTTGTGCTCTTCCTACTCCTACATCCAGAGGGCTGAGATCGTTGTGTGTGTGTGTATGTGTGTGTGTGTGTGTGTGTGTGTGTGTGTGTGTGTGTGTAAGTGTAAAATGTAGTTTAGTACTATCTATGGTTTGAGGCATCCAAGGTGAGGCTTTGAAACATAGATTTGGATGAATGTTTTAGAATATATATTTGCATGAAGGAGAATTGCATGTGAAATATAGAACTAATTGTATCTCAAACTTCTGAAATAATTACTTTATTTCCCTCTTTTCCTCTGCCCCTCACTTTTTGAGCTGGAATTGGACCCTAGGCCTTGGGCACACTAGGCGAATGCTCTACCCCATGAGTATATATAAGCTCTCACTCCCAGCACCACTTTTAAAGCCTAAGACAAGGTCTTTGCTAGGCTTCCCAAACTAGCAAATTTTCCATCTTCCCGTGTAGCCTCACAAGTGCTAGGATTATAAAGTGGGAAACCATCATGGCCAGCATTATTATTATTTTTTTTTATGGTGCTGGGGACTGAATTTAGTTTTGCTTATGCCAGGTTAGCACTCCACTGCTGTGCTACACTTCCAGACTCTGTACACTGATTTTAGTTATGGAAATTTCTTAAAAAATTCCTGACTCCACTCCCAGTGCAAGCATGTTAGTGCATACCTAGAGTCCCAGCACTCTAGAGGATGAAGTAGACATCTTGAGCTTGAGGCCAGCATAGACTATATACTACATAACAAAATTAACAAATACACAGAAAACTCAGCTGGAGGATATCTTTTTTAATTTTTATCTATTTAGTTGTATTTTTGAGACGGGGTCTCACTTTGTAGCTCTGGCTGGTCTGGAACTTGTTATTTAGATAAACTAAGCTAGCCTTGAGCTCACAAAGATCCAACTCCTGAATATTCAGCTAGCACTTCTGACACCTTATTTACAAGTTTTAATGAATAATCTTTTGAGAGATGGCAATTCACCTTATTTTGGTTCCTGTTTGGCATTGATGTTGAAAAAGTCAATAGCCTAAAGTGAATATACTATCTATAGTGAGAGCAGAAGAAACAACATACTGTCTAAAGGCAGAGCACATGCAACTGTATAGTTCTTCCTTTGCTTAACAAACAGTGGCAAATATGCATATAGCTATCTTTCAGATCTAACCAACATGCAGTAAATATTAGGGACATTTTAGCACTATCACAAGGATAAACATGGAAACAAAACCCACATTTCATTAAAGGTGCAGTACCCACAATAAAAGGTTGACTGTTATCTTGTTCTATGATGATTAGATGGCTAAATGAATGGGAAGTACCATGCTTCAAGATCAAGATGTTTTTATGTAAGAAGGATAACCTGAGGTTATTCTAAAGCACATCTTAAAGCTGTATCCATTTATACTCAAAACAAGTATCCTGAGAAGAGTCATGTTAAAATACGGAAATGATGTACTTAAAAATCACTCAAGATAAAGGTGAAACGTTCACTCAGGTATGGAATGTCTTAATGTAAACTTTCAGTTTTCATAGAAACTAAAGTAAAGCCTGTCTGCTATCATCTCTCTTTCCTAGCCTTTATTCTCAAACGATGAGGGATGAATGCAATAGATCAAGCGGCTCAATGTCATATTCTACACCAATGTACTTTCTAAGCTCTGTTTTTAAAATGAGTCTCTTAAGTGACACCAATCATCAAAATTTCACAAGAGAAGCAAATGGAAGTGACATGTTTGCAGGTATAAAATCAACAATAAATTTGCCAAACAACCAGTCTAACAGTGGCTTTCAGGCATGAAGGCAGCAGTGCAGTTCCCACAGCGCTTCACTACACAGATCAGACCACAGCCCACAAGACACACCCCAGAGCTCAGAAGACAGGACAGGCACAGAGGAATGAGGAAGGAAGTCAGAAGCCAGGAGGTTTGTCGTCTAGTATCTCACAAGTCTAGTTCAGTTTGACATGAAACAGAACCTCTAACAAAAATTTAAAAAGTAAAGATATTCATATTTAACTAGGTAAAATACTATTTCATAAACAGCGTGTATAAAAAGAGAAAACTTAACAATGAGTTGGATTGCGCCCAGTCCTTTGAGACTGATACATTACGAGAGTAGCTAACACTGTTGGCTTGGGTGAGACTCACAGTCTTCCTGTTGGGTGTGTGGGTCTCACCACTATGCCTGACCACAGCAGATGAGACTTGGGATTTGTAACCCTAATCTGCTTTTCATAGAAAATGAGACATGGAAATTTCCATTGATGTATGGTTATCAGAATGATCATCAGGCAAACTGCCTGGTGGAAAGCTCAAAATGACTGCACATATCATCAGAGCTCGGAGGTAAGGAGCACATCTTAAATGGAAGTTCAAAAAAGGGCTGGTGATGTCAGGTACAAACACCCTGGTAAGCTGTCAACAGGGAACAACACAGTCTGAAATTCCACTAAAGTTTTTAAACTACAAAGTTTATATTTAGGAAATATTGATCAGCTAGAACAAGTAAGTTGAAAAGCAATCGTTAAGCCATGGCAGGGTAAATGCTAATCAAACAGGCACTCTGGATTTGAAGCTACAAGATCAGGACTCTCATCTAAAGTAGCTTTGTTCTTAGCAATTACAACAGGGATAATTTTGAACAGTCTTCCTTCACTTGGACACACTCACCTAACCAACTAAAGACCAAGAAGTGTCACATAAATCACCATGCATACTGAAACATGGAATTATGGAAATAATTCAATACCATGATATATAAGTAATGTATTTTCAAATCTGTGATGATGTTCAGCTTAGTTTATGGTAAATATTACTACTAAAATAAAAATTACTTGAACTCAGTACAAGTTTTCCATGAATGACCCACTATGGAATGTTATGAACAAAGTCTCACTTTTAGGTCTGATTATCAGATGAGTTCTTCAGCATCTCTCTCTACCTCAAATCAAGTCCATAGACATCTACAATGTAGTATGCTCAACCATTCTAACCAAAGCATGAAATACTGGAAGTTGCCTCATAATTCCAAAAACTAAAATGATGGCTTTCACAGATGTGCCATAATAACCAATCCTTTCCTGATGACTCATCTTAGTGAAATGGCTGCCGAGAACCAGTGAAAATGGATTATTTTTAGTTTAAAAAAAAAAAAAAGAAAAAGAAAAAGAAGGGTTTGGATGAGTGGGTCCCTGTCCCGTCAGCCCATGCGTGGTCGCCCACCACCCTGCCCAGCACCTGACCCTCTATAGTACCTGTGGTGCTGCTGTGACTAATTACCTGTTTTGAGGCTGGGCCTGAACTCTCGGCTAGTGCTGGGAGGTGGGAAGGCCTCCAGGGCTGTCTGTGCTGGCAGGGTTCGATATGGAGGAGGAGTCAACTCTTCGTCCCCAGAGAAGCTCCTCCGCACCCCGCCTGTCATGGGCAGGCTCGACAAACTGACAGGCTTCTTCCCAACTGGCATCTTCCTCTCTAAACATCAAGTCAGACTGAAGTAAGCTTTGACTTACGTGTGCGGTAAGAAAGTGCACTGTATTACTAGGGAGGCTAGGTCGTGGAGGACACTGCAGAGAACTGACTGTGCAAGGCTTGACTTCTGCACGTGTGTGTGTGTGTGTGTGTGTGTGTGTGTGTGTGTGTGTGTGTGAGTGTGTGCGCAAGCACAGCATATGAACATGCTGGGGGCAGGAGGAGGAGAGGTTGCACAAGTCTCTCAGGCCTGATAATTCTGGTCTTGACTCTCAAGTTTAAAATGAATGAGGCAAAATAAACTAGAGAGTAATTAGAGTAGAGAAATGCTGGGTTGATGTCCTTCAAGAAAACTCAGCTTAAATACTAGGAGAAAAGCCTTTTTTTTTTTTTTTTTTAAAAATAGTAGTAGTGCCAGGGGCCATCAGGCTCTCATGCACACTAGGCAAGTGCTATAGTGATCTGTACACCAGTCCCAAGAGAACATTTCTGAATATGACTTTTAAGACAGTACTCCCCTGGCCAGAGAAGCCTAATTATGGCCTTTCAGGGGAGAAATCAAACAAAACTAGCTTCAATATATTAATAGGTGGCACACGCAGTTTCATTGTTCTACAGTACGCTCCCTAAGCATTTGTTAACCGTGCACCCAGACAGCATTTGTAATTCTGACCCAGAATAGCACTTCTAAACTCAAAGCTTATTATGTATTGCTTACAAAGTTCTTAAGCTCACATATTAGGACAGGGTTTCAGGTAGCCCAGGATGATTTTTAAAAAAAAATTAATTAATTTATTTTTATGTACATGAGTACAATGTCGCTGTCTTCAGACACAGCTGCAGATGGCATCAAATCCCATACAGATGGTTGTGAGCCACCATGTGGTTGCTGGGATTTGAACTCAGGACCACTAGAAGAGCAGTTAGTGCTCTTAACCGCTGAGCCATCTGTCCAGCCCCTGCCCAGGATGATTTTAAACTCACTATGTAGACAAGGCTGGACTTGAACCCCTGCCCGTCCTGTCCTCATCCCCCTAATGCTGGACTCACAAGTGTGTGCCACTATGTTCAACTTTCTCAATTTGTTTTCAAGGCCTCATATAGACTGGGCTGCCTTCAAACTCACTAGAAAGCTGAGAATGATCTTGAGGTTCTGGTCTTCCCATCTCTACCTCCTATGTGCTAGAATTAAAAGCATATACACCACTTTTTAGTTTTATAAGCAAACGTACTCTAGAACTTATAAAATGCTTTTTACCAATCTAAAATATGCTTAGAACTTTGTAAACACTAGCCAAGCATAGTGCAAAACTAAGGGTGCAAAGTGAAATATATTCACACATCTTTACAGATGGACACTTTGTTTTCCTCCTAACCCAATAACCAGCTAAACTTCAGATAATCAGAATGAAATACATAAATTTAAGTCAACAGAATTCCCAAATAAAATGCATCTGAAAGGTAAGTGGGTCCACACTCAGCTCCCAATTGCCAGGCCAATGTCATGTACAGTGATTACTTAACACATTTACAAGTAAAATAACAGGCAAAACCCACTAAGTCCTATATAAATAGCAGCACCTCCAAGTGGTGAAATCTGAAACTGCTTCAGAATTACTATGGTTTGAGAAAGACATTTTTCTGAGGCTAAATAAACATTTATAAAACCCTCCTGGTCAAACAGTACTTTTACTTTCCAAGTGCTAGTTAACAACGATCCCCACACAACACAACTATGGTACAACTGGCTCACTGCTCACCATGCTAGACAGCGAAGCCACTCACCTCCCACCGCGGTGGATAGTAAGGACTACCTTAATCACTCTAGTACAGAGGAAACAGCAGAGCTGGAGTACAACAATCTATCGACAAACTTAAGACAAACATCAGGTTTTGAAACTCATCTGGTATGGTCAAGTCTGCTGTAATAGACAACTTAAGATTTTAATTTTCACTTATGCATATGTGTGTGCCTGTGTGTCAGTATGCATATGCATGTAGGTGCCTTCAGAGGCAAGAGGCTGTTGGATCCACTGGAGCTGGAGTTATAGGCAGTTATGACCCACTCCATGTGGGTGTTGAATTCCAACTTGGGTCCTCTTTTAGTAACAGGTTTTGTGGGAAGGATTTCTTTGTCTGTCTGTGTTTTTGAAGATGTGTGTGTGTGTGTGTTTGTGTGTGGCCAGAAGTCTACTTCAGGAGTCATATACTTCTGGAACTTGACAACTAGGCTATGCTGGTTAGCTGGAGAGCCATGGGATCCTATTTCTGCCATTTAGCACTGAGATTATGAGCACATAGCACATTGTTTTTTTTTTTTTTTTTTTAATGTAGATTCTGGGAACCAAATTATGATCAAGACGGTGACAAGTACTTTACCGAGGAAGCTTTCCAGCAGCACCACTCTGCAGCCCTAAGCAATCCCTTCGAGACAGGCTTTCACTTTGTAATTCAGGCTGGCCTAGAACTCACTATGCAGCTCGGGTTGGCCTTGAGTTTGCAGTAATCCTCCCCCGAACATTGGAATTAAAAGCCTGATCCACCACACTTAGCCTTGTGGGAAAGATTTCCAATAAATATTTGTGTAGTAGGAAAAAACAAACCTAAGCAGTAGGAAGTGGACAGTACGTTAATAATGTAAAGCTACTGCTTATTACATTTCTGCTCTTTAATTCCAACATTCAAAAAGCATTTTTCTAAAATTTTGGCAATAAAATAATACTCACTTGGAGACCTATTATCTTTACATGGTCCACTTAATGTAAACATCTATATTTTGCTTTAGAAAACACTCCAGAGCTTGCAGTCTGTTTACACAGTATATGCTACAACATTTATTTCTTTTCTGAAATGGAAAAAAATTTCCAATTCCAAAACAAAAACATATCTTGCCCAAGGATCCATGGATTTGTGTTTTTCTTTTTTCTTTTCCTTTTTGGTTTTTCGAGACAGGGTTTCTCTGTGTAGCCCTGGCTGTTCTGGAACTCACTCTGTAGACCAAGATGGCTGCAAACTCAGAAATTTGCCTGCTTCTGCTTCCCAAGTGCTGGGATTAAAGGCGTGAACCACCACTGCCCGGCCCATGTTTTAATTTTTTATGTCAAGTAATTTTAAGGTGCTAGAGATGATGGCACCATATTAAGATCAAAATGTCAGAGTAAAGGTACGTTCCATCTATAACCAGGGTTTATCTCTAGCTAATTCAGAAATCTGGCAACATTAAACGGCACTGAAATTTGGGTTCACTATTATTCTTATGTCATCAATCCATTTATTTATTCCCATATTCCTAGCCCAGGAATGCAAATATCCAAATGTTTAACCCAGAAACAAACCCTGCAAGGGTCACAAAGTGGGAGGCAAGCAGACTGTGCATATAATGCTAACTGGTCAGTCAAAAAGATTGCCTTTTTTTTTCTTTTTTGGTTTTCCGAGACAGGGTTTCTCTGTATAGCCCTGGCTGTCCTGGAACTCAGAAATCCACCTGCCTCTGCCTCCCAAGTGCTGGGATTAAAGGCGTGTGCCACCACTGCCCGGCAAGATTGTCTTTTTAAAATACAAAGATTCTATGTATGTACATGTGTATCTGAGTGTATGTGCAGGTGACTTCTGAGCCAATAAAGAAACTTGGATCCCCTGGAACTAGAGTTATAGGCCATTTGTCAATTGCCTGATGTAGGTTTAGGAACTCAACCTTGTCATCTGCTCGGGCAGCAAGAGCTCCTAATGGCTGAGACATCTCTCTAGGCCCCTCCTTCTGTTTCTGAAGATAGTCTTATATCCCAGGTTGGCTTGACACTTCCTTCTGCCTTAGCTTCCTAAGGGTCTAGGATTACAAGTGTGAGCCACTATGACCACCATCGCTGGGCGGTGGTGGCGCACACCTTTAGTCCCAGCACTTGGGAGGCAGAGGCAGGCAGATTTCTGAGTTCGAGGCCAGCTGGTCTACAGAGTGAGCTCCAGGACAGCCAGGGCTACACAGAGAAACCCTGTCTCGAAAAACCAAAA
>JADRCD010208901.1:0-14075 GCA_019843815.1 Montemys delectorum
TAGTCTAAAGTACAGGACTGAAAGATGAGCTCATTACACAATATATGGCCATGCATAGGTCATTTGTCCTCATAGCGAAGCACACTGGATCAAAGTTGAAACAAAAGCAAATGGAAAGTTCAACAAGCCTACAATTTTCCAAAATGAAAACTGTACATAGCTTACAGGCAATGTGCCTTACCATTGAAAAAAAAGAAAAAGGCATGGTGGCACATGCTGAAACATCAGCACTTTGGAGGTAGAAGCAGGAGGATCAAAAACTCAAAGTTATTATCAGATACAGTTTAAGGCTAGCCTAGGGATGCTTTTGTAATACCCATACACTGAAAGGCAGATGAGGGAGAATCAAGAGTTAAAGACCAGCTTTTGCTACATTAGACTATGTCTCAAAAAAACAAAATATTAATTAACCAGTTAGACAAATAGATACACATGGACACAGACACAGACAGAGACACATACACACATACAGACACACACACACACACACACACACACACACACACACACAGAAGCAAATCATCCAAAACCATGTCTGTGCTGGAAGATGGCACATGCTTGTAATCTTAGTCAGAAAGTAGAGACAGAAGGATTAGGAATTTCAAGTCATCTTCAGCTGCATAGCAAGCTCAGGCCTTGGTTCCATAGTAAGTTCAGTACAGTCTAAACTATATACTCTAAAACAACAACAACAACAACAACAACAACAACAATAAAAAGATAGGAAAAGAAACACTCTATATATGGCTGAACCAAAAATGAATGAGACCAACTAAACTAATATTTCCAAATGCTACAATAACGACCAGACAACAACAGTTCATTTTAATATTAAGATTAAAAAACAACTTCCCAGTTCACCGTTCTGCCAACATACCCAGGGCTGGAATAGGAAAGAACTCCAGATAAAGCCCTAAGATATCCTGGGTTAAAAACCTGAAACTGAGTGTGAGGGAGCCCCAGAGCTAGAGAGCAAAACTCCCATATGCAATCTACACAGTGAGACAATGCTGGAGCCCTATCTGTGCAAGTTCCTTTCAACACACTGCTCAAGAGAGGAAGAAGGGTCAGAAGAGAGAACATTTGACAAGATTAGAGGAAACAGATGCTGGAGCCCACAGACTCCCTCTTTCCACCAGCCAGGTGGGGAAAGCCTTCCAATCTTTATAATGTCTTGTTTCAGTAGTAAAGAATGATACCTTCTAATGATGACAATCCTGCAGGCTACTCCAGTCCCATCTAATAAAGCTTAAAAGTATGATGCTGAGGATCAAAATATTTCTAAATAATTTAATGGTATCCCAAGGGGGAAAAATGTAAAGAGATATGTAAGATGGTGAGGGCATCTGATCTCTGAGAACCTTCTGGTGTTTTAAATGAAAACAGCACCCATAGATTCATATATTTGAGTGCTTGGTCCTCAGTTGGAACTGTTTGAGAAGGATTAGGAGGTGTGGGCTTGTTGGAGGAAGTGTATCACTGGTTTCAAAAGCCGATGCGGTTTCATTCCCAGTTAGCTCTTGTCTACTGTTCTCAGATAAGGATGTGAGCTCTTAAGCTACTGCTCTAGTACCATACTGACAGCCTGCTGTTATGCTCCCCTCCATAATGGTCATGGTCTCTAACCTTCTAGAACCATGAACCACAATTAATTTTTTTCTAATTATTATTATTATTATTATTACTATTTATTATTATTTTTAATGAGTTGCCTTAGTCATGGTGTCTTATCAGAGCAACAGAAAAGTAACTATGATAGAAGTTGGTACTGGGGGGTTGGCTATTGCTGTAACAGTCCTGATAATGCTGTCCCCCTCCCCTTCTTTTCTTTTAAGGAATGTCAACTTTGGGCTAGGCAAGCAGTTGAACCCTGTAAGCAAGGTTTAATGGGCCATCCTAGTAGAAACTTGGAAAACAGCAGTGCTGAGAGCAATGTGGGCCATGAAGGCCCAGCGCAAGAGGTTTCAGATGGTAACAATATTAGTAACTGGGTTAAATACCATTTTTCTGATATTTTGGTTAAGACTATGGCTGCTTTTACCCTCACCCTTTATCTGCTTGAGGCTAATTCTAGTCTTTAGACTCATTTCATTAGAATTTCAAGACAACCTGATATTGACTCTTGTGCAGTTATTAGTAATCACTCTCTCTTATGTTGGTCTACAATGAGACAGAGGAAACAAAATAAATAAATAAAAAAAATGTACAGCCTGGGGCAATAGAGCATCAGGAAATGTAATGCTGCCACGGTCTATGCTGAAAGATGTAAGGAGAGGTGTGATGGGAAATGGAATAGAAGAAGTGGTGCCCTAGGGGGTTGGGGGGAATCAGACCCCACCCAGGTAATCCTGCAACAGTCAAAGAAAAAGGCCCAAGGTATTTTCTCTTCCAAAAAGCAACTACAAAGGAAAGTTTAGGTAAATGTAATTCAAAGGAGACTAGACTCCATCTCAAGTAGACAACTTGATAGCTTTAGAGTCATGAAGGATACAAGAGAAGAGTTTTGGAATCTTTTTCAGATGTTACAGAGAGCCTCTGAGGCCAGGCATGTGTCAAGAGACTACCTGCATCAAGGCCCTGAGAGGCCACTTTGTGAAGCTATGAAAGCGAAGCTTGGATTCACTGGAGACCTTAAGATGTTAGAGGTGCCAGAGCCATGGGATATCTGTCAAGAAGAGCTGCAGGCAGAGAGTGGAACCAGAATAAGAGAGAAAAGTGTATTTCAGTCAGCAAAGCTTGAAGGGCGCTGGGTGTGGTGGCTCACGCCTTTAAACCCAGCACTTGGGAGGCAGAGGCAGGCGGATTTTTGAGTTCAAGGCCAGCCTGGTCTACAGAGTGAGCTCCAGGACAGCCAGGGATACACAGAGAAACCTTGTCTGGAAAAACCAAAAAAAAAAAAAAAAAAAAAAAAAGCTTGAAGGGCAGAGAACCATAAGCTCTTTGACATCAGACATGGAGCTACAGGATTTGAAACTTGTCTTGCTGTATTTCAGTCTTGCTTCGGTCTGATATTTCCTAGCTACACCTCAACTCCTCCCCTTTGGAATAGTAATGTATATCCAGTGCCATTATATGTTAAAAATTATGTAATTTCTTTTAAATTTTGATTTTACAGGGGTTACAATTAAGAGATTGCCTTGAGTCTCAGAAAAGCCTTTGGACCATGTTTTGTTTTGTTTTCCTATACAGACTCTGTATTGACTCAGAAAGTTCTTTATTTCTGAAACCCTTAAGCCTCAAGTTTAATATTATTCTTCTTGACACTCAATCTAAACTTTATTACACGTAAAATATGTCTCAGTAAGCCAAAAGGGATGGTCAAAAGTAATCCTATTACAAGCAAGTAATAAATCTGAGACATTGCTTCTAATTTTTCAGTTTATTCTGATACTGCCTATCAACAAATCCCAAAACTATCACAAATCCTCCCCTCAACCTGGTTTCAAAAATTTCCACTGCCTTTCTCCTAATGTTCCCTACCCCCCCCCCCCCCCAATGGCTAATATGGTCTTCATATTTCAGTAAATGTTTAAAGTCTTGAAAAAACCTAAAGCATTTTTCATTTATTAGCCTTTCCAGTCTTCTCTGACTTTCTATCCCTAAACTCTTGGGAGTGCTACTCATTTCCCACTTTGGGTCACAACCTAATAGCAGTGATAACTGACATCAGCATAAATAAATCACTGTAATTGCACAAGCCTCTACCTCTAACATACATACTTGCTTACAGAGCTGAAGAGATGGCAAACCAGCTAAGAACACCTGTTGAGCTTGCAAAGATCTTGGAACTCCATTCCTAGCAACCACATGGTAGCTCACCACCATCCATAACTGCAGTTCCAGGGGATCCAACCCCTTCTTTCAAATTCCATGGGCACCATGTACATATGTGCACATACATTCAGGTAAAACCACATACAATAATAATAAAAAATTCTAACAAACCATTTTCCTCCCCAAGGTCATACACAAAGGTTTTTGCTTTATGAAGACTGGAGTCAGGAAAGTGGTGCTGGAGAGATGGCTCAGCAGTCACTCTTACAGAGCATCCAGATTTATTTTCCAATATCTACATGGTAGCTCATAACTGCCTCTAATCTTATGGAATCTGATGTTCTCTTCTGGCTCCTGTGGATACCAGTCATACACATGGTATATAGACATACATGCAGAGAAAATACTGATATACATATACATAAAGTAAAAGATGTAGCATCATCTGCTCCAGGCCAGCCTAGTCTACATACAGGGTACACAGCAAGGAAAAAAACAACGCATATCAATTTTTGCCTTAATTACTTTTCTATTGCTGTGGTAAGACATCATGATGAAGGTAAAATACAGAAAAGATAATTTACTGGGACTTATAGTTTCAGAAGGCTAGTTAGAGTCTATGACCATCATGGAGAGGAACATGGCAGCTGACAGGCAGGCATGGTGCTGGATCAGTAGCTGAGAGCTTACATCTTATCCACACATACAAGGCAGAGAGAGAAAGCTAACTGGGAATGACTTGGGCTTTTGAAACCTTAAAACCTACCCCCAGTGACACATCTCCTCCAATAAGGCCATACCTAATCCTTCCAAAACAGTTTCACCAACTGGACCCAAGAATTCAAATATATGAGACTATCTAGGCTTATTCTTATTCAAACAACCACATTTCTCATGTAGAAGTACATGAAAACAGAGCTGCCTGCATAGGAACATCATTAGCATTTATTTTCTTTAGTTAAAAAAAAAAAAGCCATAAGATAATGAGCAAATAAAATGGAAATAAGTGAGGTAAGAGTCAGTCAGTAAAGGCAGAGGGTACATAATCCATCTTTCCTGTCTGGGAAAGTTAACGTGCTTCTAAAGGTACAGATAAGTTTTCTTACAATCAAGGAGAGCCAATTCATGGTATGATCTCTACCGTAAATGCTGGCAAAATAAAACACCAAGCTAACCACTTGCTGCTATATAACTTAAATAAATGTTTTCCTGAGTTCATGAACCTACATTCTCGGTACACTTGGCAAGGGTAACATCTCTGCTCTTCTTGGATGCAGGGCTTTGATAGGGATCTGGAAGATTAGGCTCTGCACTTGTGCTAGCACTGCTTAGCAAAGGCTGGCAAGCTGATGCTGGACATCTGCTGGAAACTCAGCTTGGGTTAGAACCAGAGACTTTTAATTTCTCTTACACAAGCCACTCATGACTGTGTGGCTCCTCACAGCAAAACAAGGTAACCAGGCTTCAAAAGGAATGGCCCAATCCCAAAATTCACCCAGCATTACTTAGGCCACATTCTACTTGTGTTGGCAGTTAAAAAGGATTGTTCTGATTAAAGACAGGGACATGGTCACAAAAACAAATATGCAGTCACTGTCCACATGAAATATACAGAATAAAAGACATAACCTGTCCTAGCAATGAGAGATATATATCAGAAAATAACAAAGCTGACTTTTAGTACTGCTTATTGGTTGTTATTAAGCAAGTATTTCCTATAAAAGGCAGAGCATAGTCAGGAGAGATGGCACCCTTTAATTCCCAGCACTCAGAGAGGCAGAAGCAGGTGGATCTCTACGAATATGTGGCCAGTCTCTTCTACAAAGTGATCAGCCGTAGGCCAGCCAGGGCTACATAGTAAGACCATGTTTCAAACACAAAACAAAACAAAATGAGCAAAAAGACAGAAAGCATTAAGTTTTTCCTCCAGTGGCTAAAATTAATCCAATGGCCTATTAATAATTATCTTCAGAATCCAATGAGTTAAAATTACAGAGGAGGAAGAATTAGGTGTTTTCTATAATAGAGTCATTTTAAGAAATGAAAACCAGTATGAGCTTTCACTAAAAATTAAACACATCTAGTTGGGCAAGATTTTTAATACCAAATAAGTCTACTGCCTTTATCTAGTAGATCTAAAAAACAGGCTCTCTCATTTATTTTTCAATGAAAGTCAAGTGTGATAGCTATTCTTAGTTGTCAAGTTGACTACATCAGGAATTAAATAAAATCCAAAAATGGAGAGCTCACCTGTGAGGGATTTTTGCTTAAATTCAAATACGAAGATCCACTTCTAATCCAGATCTTTGAGGTAGAAAGATAGATTTTTTTAATCCAGATCTGTTGAGCTAGGGAAAAAAATCCTGACTCTTGAGGAAAAAAGATACACCCTTAATCTGGGCCACACTTTCTGCTAGAAGCCTATTTAAAGCCAGAACAAAGGAAGCTTTTGATCTTTTTTCTTTTTCAAGACAGTGTTTCTCTCTGTATCTCTGGCTGTCCTGGAACTCACAAAGGTCTACCTGTCTCTGCCTCCTGAGTGCTGGGATTAAAGGTGTATATCACCACTACCCAGCTAAAGCTTTTGCTCTTTGCCTGCTTGCTCTCACCTTGCTAGCAAGTACATTCCTTCACTGGTATTAGCACCTACTTCTTCAGGATTCTAGCATCTACTGAAGATTAGCTAAGACATCCAGCCTTGTGGACTGAGAAACTTCTGGGTTCCTGGACTTTCCATGCAGAGCCAGCCATTAGCTGGACCACAGCCTCTAAATCATTATAATAAATCCCCTTTCTATGTATAGAGATTCATTCTATAAGTTCTGTTACTCTAGAGAATCCTGACCAATACATCAGGAGAGCTTCTTTTTTGTAAAGTTCTACATTGAAAGAATTTTCATTCATTCATTTATCTCACTCTGTTGTTACTAAAGTAAAAACCCAGTCAAACAAAGTGAAGGAGAAGCTGAGGCCCCTGAAGCCTGTTTCAAAGACAAGTTTCCTGGCATAGAACAATTCACTATATAACCAATGTTGAAAAAAGTGAATAAAAACCCTGGGGTATGTAGAGAAGAAGATAAGTGGCTCACAGTCTGACAAACCCCTGGGAATTCCACCAGCACAGGGGAGTATATACTTTCGTCCAAGGTTCCACAAAGATTAACCTTATATAAGCCACCAGTCCTTTTTGCAAACTAGAGCAAGAGATGTCTGCAGAGATATCTATCCAGGAATTCTCAACACAATGAAGCATAAGAAATTCTTTTCAAGAGTAAAAATTCTGTGGACTACCATGTGACAATGTGATTTTATCATCAGATCATTGAGAAAAACTCAAGAAGGACAAAAGTACCATGAATTCATGAGAACCTCTATCAAATTCTATTTGGACATTGCCATAAGGACATTCATATAAAATAGAATGTTCAAAAAATACTTTATTGGAATAAATTTCTTAGGAATAGGAACAAATACCTATCAATTATTGGTAAACATCTGCATAAAATATATTTGAAAAAAACTGTAGACTGGTGTGAAGGTACATGCCAATAACCCTACCACTTTGAGGCTGAGGAAGGAGGATGGCAGATTTGAGGCCAGCCTGGGCCACACAGCAAAATCCTGTCTCAAGAAAGGAGAAAGAGGAGGGGAGGGCTGGGGAGATGGTCAGTGGGCAAAGCACCTATAATTACAATTTGAGAACTCAAGTTCTAATCCCTCTATCTACACAGTAAGGCAGAGTGGCCTGTACTTGTAATCCCAGTGCTTCTATGATGACATGGGAGGCAAAGGAACATCCTCAGCACACAGGCCAGCTTGCTTGGCAATGAAGCAGCCCACACAAAGAGACCCCATTTCAGACAAGGTGGAAGGCAACGACCAACATCCGAGACTGTCCTCTTACATACAAATGCACATGGCATTTACACATTTGTACTCAAATATACAGATACATACATGTAAACACATCATACACATATATATACACACAGAAAAATGAGAAAGAAAGCACTGCAAAAATTTTTTCATTGCTTCTAGATTTATCTTGTATGTATATGCACTCATGATTACATACACAATACATAATACACAAGTGTACATCACAGAACATGTGTGGCTATCAGAGGACAGCTTACAGGAGAGTTGGTTCTGTCCTACCTTTACATGGGTTCCAGGAATCCAAATCAGGCTTGGCAGCAAGCACCTGGACCCACTCGACCATCTTGCTGGTCCTCCAGGAATTCTGAAGGAGTTGTTTTTAGGGCATCTTACCTCAGGGTTTCTCTTACCACACATATGGATAGATATATTCAGTAAATAATCTTTTACAAAACAGATTGTGTGGTTCTATTATAAATTTGTCATTTATTTCCTCATTTTTAATATATATATTTTAATAATATAAAACTGTTTTTGTTTTGTTTTTCTTTTTGATTTTTGAGACAGGGTTTCTCTGTGTAGCCTAGCTATCCACTCTAGATCAGCCTGGCCTAGAAAGATCAGATATCCTCCTGTCTCTGTTTCTGGAGTGCTAGATTCTTATTAATTAAAAATATAAGCATTCTCTAACTACTTGATGACAAAGTTTTGGTCTTGGTCTTTTAATTTAATTAATTTGTTTATTTTTAAAAACAAGTCTCTTTTCCTTGTGCATCTCTGGCTGGCCTAGAACTTACTACATAGACCAAGATGGCCTTAAACTCCCAAGATATCCTCCTGCCTCTGCCTACTGAGTGCTGGAACTAAAGGTGTATACCACCACACCTGGTCCCAGACCCTAGTGAGTTCCAGGACAGCCAGAGCTACCAAGTGATACCCTATATACAAAAAAAAAAAGTCAAGTAGGGTCTGGTAGAAGACCTGTAGGTAGGGGGACTGTGGGACCTCTCTTTCTCTTTGCCTTCATGCTTCCTTGAAGTAACAGCTTTGCTATAACACATAATCACACCGTATGTTGTCAGCCCCAAAGCAAGAGGGACAGCTGACCATAGACTGAAATAAATAAAACTATGAGCAGGGAAACAAACAGAAACCCTTTGGTCTTTTTAACCTAATTATCATCTCAGCTATTTGTCATAGTGACAGAGTCCACTAATGTACAGGCACATTTTCTTTCAAGGCCTTGTGGAAGGTACAAGAACTGAAGGGGAACAAGTATGCTAAACAAGAACACAAAGAAGGAGGCACCCCACATAAGAGTGAAGCGTTTCCAGCACAGATGTAGAACTCTCAGATCTTCCTCCAGGAGGGTGTCTGCCCAAATACTGCCATGGTTCCTGCCATGATTATAATGGACTAAACCTCTAAACCTGTAAGCCAACCCCAATGAAATGTTTTCCTTTATAACAGTTGCCCCAGTCATGGTGTCTCTTCACAGCACTAAAACCCCAACTAAGACTGAGGAGGTGGTAAGATGGCTCAGCAATTAAGAATACTGGCTGCTTTTCCAAAGATCCTGAGTTCAGTTCCCACATGGCAGTTTACTCATTTCAATTTCAGGTCTTACAAATACTCTACACATAAAACAATTTTTAAAATCATCAGAGACCTACAGAATCCAAGGAAAATAAAAGAAGCTAAACTAGGCATAGTGGTACTCTTCTATATCCTAGCTACTCCAAGAGGGTGAAGCAGATCCCAAGGAGCTGATGAGTTTAAGACTATGGCAACAAAGCAGTATCTTATCTCAAAACAAAAAACAAACCAAAATCAAAACCAAATAAACAAACAACAACAACAAAAAATGGATAAAGACATCAACAAGGGGAGGGGCTATAGAGATAGTTCAATAGTTAAAAATAGCTGCTCTTCCAGAGGACCCAAGTTTGATTCCCAGGACCTATACAGTGGTTAAAAAGTGTCTATAACTCCAGTTCCAGGGGCTCCAACACCTTCCAGACTCTCTAGGCACCATTCATACATGTAGGTGCAGATATACGTGTAGGCCATATATATATATATAATTTTAAAAAGTATATAAAAATAGTAAGTAATAAGAAAAGAAAGACACCAATGTATTCATTTTAATTTTATTCTCACCATAATCATCAATCCCCAAATCTCTTTTTCTTTCCCAAAAGAGGCTTATATTTGCTTCCTGATAATATGAATTCCTTGAGGAAATTGTGCTCAGAGAAAGAGAGGTGCTAGGCCTGTTTGTCACAACTCTAATCCCACACTAGGGATATAGGCCAGGCTGGGTACTAAGTATAAGAAAAATAAAGGTTAAGTTATCAAGGAATTGTGAAGGGATTCCTTAGAGATGCCATAAAAAGAGTAGGTCTAAAACCATACTTCCCAGTGGTGTTCTAGACAAACAGCACAATCTCAGAGGGAAATGAGCAAAGAAAGCGAAAACCCAGACTCCAAGATCCCCAGGCTAGAACCCATAGGATCTTGTGTTTTGAGGCTGCCCATAATCATTAGAGACATTAAACTCCAAAGACCTATGTTAGTTAAGCATCCCATTGCTGTAACAAAAAAGCACCCAAAATTTTAATTTAAAAGGAGAAAACATTTACTTTGATCTATGGTTTGTATGTGTCAGAGATGGAGAGAGAGAGAGAGAGAGAGAGAGGGACAGAGAGAGAGACAGAGAGAGATAGAGAGACAGGGATTGTGAAAGAGGGGGAGAGGGAGAGAAACAGAGAGAAATGGTGAGGGAGAAGGACTCAGTCCATGGTTACATGGCTTTATTCACTTTGGGCCTGTTGTAACACAGAATATCACGACAGGAGTGCATACTCATCTTACAGGACCAGGAAGCAAAGAGATAGGAAGGGCTCTGGATCCCAATGTCCCCTACAGGGTCATGCTCCTTCTACTAAGTTCCATTCTCTATAGTTTCCATCACCTATATAAGAACCAAATCTTCAACAGAGACTTTGGAGATACACTTCAGATTCAAACTGTAGCTTCACACACTAAAATCTAACCTTCTACCTTTCCTTTGGTTGCTCATGGCTCCTTAAATCCTTACATAATCCTAACAAAACATAATGTATCATTAATCACTGAGATTCAATTTTTCATCAGTATAGTAAATTTGGGGTACAAGAAGGTAAGAACTTAATTTATATGAATTTATTATTTATTAAAATAAAATACTATTAACATGTCTTGGTTACCTGGTTTTGTTAAGATTAATGCTTTCTATATGCTTAAATACTGCTCTAACCCATGTATGAATCCTTGTGGTTTCAAAGAAACTTCCAAGTAAGCTGATCAACTAAACATTAGTATTTTTCAGAGGCTGAAGAGATGGTTCAGCAGTAGGGAACACTTGCTCTTATAGAAGACCTAGGTTTAGATCCCAGCATGCACACTGGATGGCTCACATCCTCCTAAAAGTACAGTTTCAGGTGATCTGACACCCTTTTCTGGCCCCAGAGGGCACTGTGTTTGAGCTGGGGGAAGGTGGAAATCCCAGGAGCAAGGAGCAGGTTCTCTTAAAGGAGCCAGTGCATTTCCAGATCAGCCTCAGTTCCCTAGATCGTTAGTTAGTTAGTAAGCACGCACGCACACACGCACGCAGAGATGCACTTACTCAAAGCCTATGTTAAAACAAAGACTTAACCTAAACGTCCAGAGTCCTAAGCAACATCCAAAGAAAAAAATGAAAAACTAAACCTGTGTTAAAAATTACACAAGACCAAATGACTTAACTATTTGACTGTAGAGTACTGGAGATTCGTTCTAATGCTTTGATTCAATTGGGAATCTACATTTCCAAATGCTAAAGGTCCTTGTCCCCATTGGTTTTTGATCAATCAGTAAAGATGCCAATAGCCAAGCCAATGGCTGGACACTTAAAGAGTTTTGTGTATGTGTGTGTGTGGGGGGGGTTGGGGGGAGGAGGGGAAGGAGGGAGGGAGCAGAAGGGAGCGAGCCAGCTCAGGAGAGAAAGCCAATGGCCAATGAGCCATGTGAGAATTCTGGGTGAGTGGCCACTGGCCACTTCCCCAGTTGGGCCTGGGGTAGCAGGGGAAGGTTTAGGGAATGCACAGACTTTGAGGTAGCCAAGGCATTTTAAAAAATAAGCTAACGTGTCTTTCATTTGTAGATTCAAAGACAGCTTGTGTGTGGGTACGGGAGTGCAATCCACCAGGCACCAAAGTGGTATACCACAAACTCACCACTACAGTAGAGAGTTAGGACTATTATAGACCACAGTCAAATTATCTTGGGCTATCTATCCTTTTGAAAGTCATTCATAGCCCATTCTTGTGTGTGACAGCATAATTCTTTACATACTGTTTGCTTATACGAGTTCAAACTAAGAATGTCTTCAAATAATGTCTGAAACCTATAACAGGGTTTCCATAACCTAGCTGCAACCCACCTATAAAACAAAAAACAAAACTTTTTTCTTAAAACAAACAAACAAAACGTATGTTATTTTATGTGTGTTTTGCCTACATGCATGTCTGTGTGTGCCTGGTGCTGTGGAGGCCAGAACAGGGACTGGAGATGGAGATATAGATGATACTGACCACCATATGGGTACTGGGGATTGAACTTAGGTCCTCTGCACTATAAAAGTTCAGGCACGATAGTGTACATCTTTAACCCTAACATTCTGAAGGATAAGGCAAGGTCAAACGCTCAGAACCAGAGCTGGGAATGGTGGCACATGTCTTGGATCCCAGCACCCAGGAAGCAGAGGCAAGCAGATCACTGTAAGTTCAAGGCCAGCTTGGTCTGCATATCAAGTTCCAGGACAGACAGGGCTACACAGAGAGCCCCTTCTGAAAAACAAAACAACAAAAAGTTCAAGATTAACCTGGACTATCTAACTGGATCATATTAAAAAAAAAAATAAATAGAGGAAGGAAAGAGAAAGCAAAATCAGAGGTTTCTTTGTTCAAATGTTCAAAGCTATTACTTAAAAGCACTAAAATTCAAATTTTAGTTCAGAATTTTCTAGTCTCAGCATTACTGACTTTGTAAAAATGTTTTATTGTGTATCTACAGCCAAGCTGGTCTTGACCCTTCAATCCTCCTTCCTCAACCTCTGATCCTGGGATTACAAGGCATGACATTTGAACTAGGTAAATGAGGCAGCTGCTGCAGCACTGCAGAATGTGTAATAGCATTCCCCCACCCACTAGACACCCAAAGCTCTTACAAGCAAATGCCTCCAGACTCTGCCAAATGTTTTTTAAGAAACAAAAATCTCCTTTAGTTGATGTGTTAATGTTAGCTAGGGACAAGATATAGCCTCCTAAAGGACCCATTCCCTGTAGCTAGTCCACACTCATGCTAATAGTGTAACGATTTATGAAGGTACCAATGGATTAGCCTATTGAGGAAGGCAGAGTCCTCATGATCTCTTACTCAAAGTCTTTCTTCCTCTCAACAGTGCTGCCCTGGGGACCGAGCCTTCAACACATGAAGCTCTAGGGGACATTTTAGATCCAAACTATTAACAGTCCAGAAGCACTGCTTTTATCTAGGTTTATTTCTACTATTCCAGCAGTCACACTATCAACAAAATTAGTCTTCCAGACCTTCAGAGCCTACAAATATCTGCAATCTACCCTCACTACCAGCAGTTACTAAAAATCTTTTGTATAAACAAAATCATCACATTATTTCATATTACAGTGTGTATTCCCTATTAATAAGAGTTTTTCCCAGCATGGCAATATATCACTATGTCTACATCTCAAGAACCTAAAATTAAAAAGTATTCCAATAGTATTCCAATTTGTATCTTAAACAAATTACATATACCAAAGGCTGTAGAGATGTCTCAGCAGTTGGAGCACTTATTGCTATTCCAGAGGATATGAGCTAGTTCTCAGTTTACTCACTCTGCCTGTTCCAGGGAATCCAATGACCTGTCCTAGCCTGCATGGGTGCTAACCTGCATGTGAGCATGTATATGTACATGCACACACAAATAAAATAAATCCTAAGAAAAAAGAAGAGCTGGGCAGTGGTGGCGCACGCCTTTAATCCCAGCACTTGGGAGGCAGAGGCAGGCGGATTTCTGAGTTCGAGGCCAGCCTGGTCTACAGAGTGCGTCCCAGGACAGAGAAACCCTGACTCGAAAAACCAAAAAGAAAAAAAGAAAAAAGAAGAGTCACAGAGGTATCTTTTGGGCCAGTGAAATGATTGACTTGCTGCCAAACCCGACGACTGGAGTTTGATTCTCCAGACATATGTGGTGGAAGGAAAGAACCAACCACCTTAAGTTTTCCTCTGGCCTCCTCCACATTCACACTATGCTATGCACAAATACACACACACACACACACACACACACACACACACACACACACAATCACATACACACA
>JADRCD010208901.1:14175-41064 GCA_019843815.1 Montemys delectorum
ATCTATCTATCTATCTATCTATCTATCAATCATGTGGGGGATTTAACAACTGACTAGATTTCGGCAATGTGAATTCTACCCATACAAGTTGGACTTTGATCTACATAGGACCTGAAAGACTTCTCTATTTCATAACCAAACATTACTAACAGATATGCTGAACTCATCATTTTTCAAAACCAGAGAGAGATTAATATTCCAAATTTGAATGTCCTTTCAGTCTAATCCACCCACCAGGGCATGCAATAATATTACATGACTTTCAATCCTGGCCCACAGTAACTTATTTCACCAGTTGCTTATTTATTAGCTCACTAGTTTACTAAGCCATTTGTCTCTCAGTACTAAGTAAAATATATTTGTACATAGTACTATGTAGAAAGATGAACTAGGATGAGTAACTGAAAGTTTCAAATTAAAAACAACAGTAGATCAGCAGGTGTCTTTGGATACTGTTCAGCTTAGACTGAGAAGCATTCTGAGGGATAATCCTTAAAAACTCACTATGGAGGGCTGGGGACACAGCTCAGGTGGTGGAATGCATACCTAGCATGTATGAAGCCTTGGGTTCAAGCCACTATAATTATATAAACTGAGATGATTAGACATTTATGTAATCCTAGCATTTAGAAGATGGAAGCAAATAAAAAAAAAAATAGGATCAGAAGTTCATGGTCACCCTTAGCTATTATTGAGTTTAAGGTCAGTCTGGAATATAAAATTACATAAGACCCTTGCTGAAAAACTTCATTATGAGCTGTGAATGTTGCTCAGGCGTACAGTGCTGACACAGTATGCACAAGGTCCTGGGTTTAATCTCTAAAGCTATATTAAAAAAATTATATTTATTGACACCCCCCCCCCCACCAATGCTCAAGAAAAGCTAATGTCCCAGTGGGTAAGCCAGTGAGAGAAATCCATCTTAGGTCTTCCTGTCAAAAAAGGAAAAGAAAAGGTTGTGCTTCTCTCGAGCAATTTACGTTCAATGCTAGACATCACTGATTTGGAAGATTAATTTCTTCACTCACTTTACTAGAGAAAATGCACAGCCAACCCAGAGTTAAAGATTTAATTTTATTCTTTTTCTCTCAAATAGTCTTTGGCTTAATTGATTTACAATTCTCTCAACTATACATGTCTTAAAAAGGAGTGGGGTAGGGCTGTAGATATGACCAAGTGGCTAAGAACAGTTATTTTCCTCTTTTGCCATAGACCTTGAGCTTTGAGGAAAGGACAGTTGCACACCTAAATTCATACTGGTTAAGACAGTCTGCACAGGACTTGCATATGCTCAGGCCAGATAAAATTCCAGCACAGAAAATGTAGATGGACACAAAGTCCTACGCCTGCCTAAGGAGCTCTTGGCAGTTGATAGCTGCTGTTAGAGGGAATAAGTTTCCAGTGAAGGCTACAGGTCCAAGAGTATACAGCAGCATAAACTGCACTTGGGGGAAAATGAAAAATAAAAAGTAACCAGACAGGCATGTACATATACATCTGGGTGGTCTGGGAGAGAGAGGGCCGACGGGTAGAATATGATTAAAATGCTTTGTTTAAAATTCTGAAAAAAATTAATAAAAACTGAAGAAAGGTGGGATGGGGAGATGTGTAGTTAAGAACACTGACTGTTCTTTCCAAGGACCCAGATTCAATTCCCAGCATCCACTTGGCAGTTCACAGCTGTCTAAACTCCACCAGATCCAAAGCCCTGTTTTGGACTCTACAAGCACCAAGAATGTACGTGGTGTACTGGATTTCATGAGTTCTTTTCACCTGGAACTTACTGTGTACAGAAAATGCTGTGCTAATTACTACACGAGGGACTTTGTGACCATCAGCCTGTTGAACTAATTTTGCTTCCTCCCCCTACCCCTGCCCTGCTCCAACCCACACACCTCCAGGCTCAGAAAGGATCCCACTCCCACCTGTACTGGTACTAAGGATTAAACCCAAGGCTTCTTGCATGCCAAACAAGACAACACATACGGGAAAGGATCTTTGTATGATACACAGAACTGTGCAGAACAAGACACGGGATGGATTGGGAAATAAGTACAGAGTGAACATTCTTGTACATTATTTTAGCCATATAGTTTATGAGCTCATAACATGCATATGACAAGAAAAGGTGGACTCACATTCAGCCAGAACCATTGTATGAAAATTGGGAGCAGAAGAGGAGAGCACAGGGAAGAGGAAGAGAATGGAGAAAACCCTCACTGAGGATGTGATGCATGTACTAAGTTTCAAAGAAAGGAGCAGAATGAAAGTGTTGAGAAAGAAAGGGTAATCATGTATAAAAGTTAAAGAGAAGAAACGTTCTGGAAACGTCCAACAAAACACACATTCAGCAATTCACTCATCTTGGTTCACCAGATGGCAAGCCCATCAAAGAGAATTTCTATGGCTACAGCACTAACCAGTGACTAGAAAGGGAGATAGAAGGGAAGCAGTCCTCAGTTGCTACAGTTAGGCTAAAAACATTTGAATTACGATCAACATCAAGGAGGAAACACACGGGGCTCTTACATGAGAAATGCATGATCACAGTAAATAAATCGAAGATTAAAGGCCAAAAAACCCCAGTCAGGTAATACTCAATTACCCCAGAGTCTGGCAGTTGGGTAATTGAGAAATAAACTGCGGCCGTTATAAGAAATGAATAATGCAACCTTGTAATATTTTTATTTTCTAATTATCATCACTAGAAAAAGCTAAAAATAAAAATTTCTGTTTGTGTGTGTGCATGTGTGTACATATGTGTAAATGTAGTGGACTCACCACTATTGGATAGAGGCAGGATAGAGACTGGGGGGGAGGGGAGGATCAAACAGATTCACACTTCAGACCACAGGAATCCTAGTTTACTGTATAGTCTACAAAGAAGCAATAGGCTAAGCAGTAACTAGAGTTCTGCCTACTATGAAAATAATTTTAGTAATAACAAAAATTACTTAATTTGGGCCAGCAAAACAACTCAGTGGATAAAGACACTTGCTGCCATGTCTGACAATCCAAGTTCAACCCCGAGACCCACATGATAAAAGAACTGACTCCTGCAAACCATCCCTGCCTTCCATGCTTGTGCATGCATGTACATATACATGCACACACACATATGCACACACACTAAATAAATGTAAAAATTTAAGTTTATTTACTCCAATACATCTTATCCTACCAGGAAATCACTAAAATTTAGAGTGAGACCCTTACATTCATATTTTTGTGCTGACTGTTATAAATTATTCTCTGACTTCCACATGCAATGTCCACACTCACATATACATACAAAATGAGAAAACAAATGTAAAAAACTTTTTAGAAATTACACTGAAAATTGACAGTACTGAGGTAAAGACAGGCAGATAGATCCAGGGACTTACTGGCTGACTAACCAGCTTAGCCAAATGCTGAGCCTCAGGTCTCAGTGACAGGGCCTGCCTTCAGACACAAGAGCAGACTGCTGCGCCTCACATGGACATGCATAATGCATACATGTGTATTCGTCTGCAAGCTCGCTCGAGCTCTCTCTCACAAACACACTCACTTCCACACAAAAACACATATCCATCTATAAAAAACTCAGCTCCTCAGGTGTGCTAGCCAATCTTGTAGGTGCTCAGTAGCTCTATGTGAGTCTGGGAATAGACACATAGGCCTAACAAGTAGCAAAGCTATTTGGCTACTGCCCACTCCCACCACTGGCATTTGCATCTACGGTTGATCTTATCTATATATTAATGTCCAAAGTATTAGTTATGAGAATGGTGCTACTGGGCACAACCTCATTACTGTAGCTTACTTTCTCAATTTCAATATAGGTAGAAAAGGGAAATCTTCAAATAATTAAATAAAATTGTGCTGTAGTCCATAACAAATTAAATAAACTAAAACATATTTGTGGGATAAATATTCTTCTTCACTGCCTAAGGAAAAATTCAGTTGTCTGAGGACTATGTAAGTCCTTAGTTACTACTGTCCTATTAACCATTTCAGTTTATTAGACTTTATAAAGAAAAGGGGAGAGAAAGCTGGGGGTGGGACTACTTTCAACTATATAGGTATTAGAAGCATCACAGTACAAAGAGCATAAACTTTGCAGTCGGACAGCCTGGATTCAAACCCTGGTTCTATCATTCATTAGATGTGTGATCTTTGTTTGCTAAGTATTGGCTTCTCCATGGTGCAGTTCCCCCTTCTGCAAAACTGCCACAGAAAATAATACCGAGAATTTGTATACAACACTTGGCACACAGTAGCTGTTCAATGACAATCTCCCTTAGAAATGCCAAAGTCGAAATTATGACTAAAGTGGAAAGCAAGGCTTTCTTAATGTCTCACATTTCCTGTATCATATACCTGAAAGGGGTGGTGGTGGTAATTAGAAGTTCTCAAAGGGAATACCTCCCATGCTGTCGAATTTACTATAAAAAGGACCTAAACAAGAAACTTTATCTACTCACCACATAATTATGCAGCACAGGGGCAGCCAAGCAAACAGAAAAACACGAAGCTAGAGAGGAAGGCATTTGCCTTACCTGCTTTTCCGTTTTCGAGGTGGTTTCTCCACTGTGCCAGACAGTCTACAGATCAAACAAATGAGACCCATAACTAAGACAACACACCCTTTGCCTTGCCTTGCCTTGCCGGTGGGGCACTCCATGTACCACCTTCAGGGGCCACAGGCTGACCACAGGTTGGCTCTGCCTACCCGTGACCTTACAAACACCCCTCATGCAGGGCTCCCTTCCCTCCCACGACCAAGCGACCCGGGACTCACTGGTCCCCGAATGCTCTCGGTTCACTGCCCAAAATGTTCCGCTCCCCCAACCACCCGCCCAGTCGGCCTCATTGTCTGCCCAGAACCGCAGGCCCCCCAGCTCCCCTCAGACACGGCCCCGCCCCTCAGACCCGGTTCCCCGCATTCCTTGGCTCCCCGGTGGGGCGCGCGCCCTCGCTCCCCGCCCCATGAGCTGCTCTCCCTTGGCGCCCCCGAGATGCTGAGTGCCTGTCTCCCCCGCCCCTTCAGGGCTCGGCGCCTCGACACCACGGCCGCCACCCCCAGGCCCGCTCTCTGGGCCCCTCGCCCCTAGCCTCCGCCTCGCAACGCAGCCCACCCCACCTGGGGGCCAGGCGACTCCGCGGCTGCTGGGACTGCCGGGCTCCTCTGACCATCCGGCTCCTGCTCCGCCGCGGGAGATGCTCCGGCGGCCGCAGGGCTCGCTCGGGAAGCTGAAGCGGCGGAGGCTGGAGTAGGCGGAGAGACGGGAGGAGGGCCTCGCGCCTCGGCCAGGCTTGCCGCGGGGCCCGGGCCCGCCCACTCCTCGCCTCTCCTCGGTCTCTATTGGCCACAACGGCAGGGTCCCTGATAATCCGACCCCTGATTGGGTGCTTAGGCTGTCAGGTCCCGCGAGGCCCACCCCGAGGTTTGGTTGAGACTGCAGGTGGCGGCAGAGGTGCCTTAAAGACTGCTAGCAGAGCGGGAGGAGCCCTGAGCGCCTCCGTGTGCCAGAAAAGGGGACTTACATCTCCCGCGCCAGACACCTGCCTGCAGGTTCTCTTTGGCTAGCATCCCGCATCCCAGACACCTCCCAGACACCTGCTAATTCCTCCGCCTCCTCCGCACCGCTCCAGAACCAAAATCAAGCACTGCACCTTCTCCAGATACATTCAGAAGTTCGAGGGCCAAGCAGCTATCATAGTCTTCTGAATCACCTCGAATGCAGTCCCTGCAGCTTAGTGTTACCCTTCAAAAAGGACTCGATCTCAAATTGTAGGGGTCAAGCAGTTTGGCTGCAGGAAAGATCCTAAGCTTGGGTGCAAGCTTGTAAGAAAGCAGAATTTCTTTAACTACCTCGAAAAAAGAAAGAAAGAAAGAAAGAAAGAAAGAAAGAAAGAAAGAAAGAAAGAAAGAGCATTGCCAAAAAACCCAATTACAATAACCACAAGGAATGTATTCCATTTTGTAAAGCCTAAAAAGAACTGCTTCTTGTACAAGCTAGCCATTCTGTGCCATTGCAGATGATTCAAAAATCTAACCAGTTAATCATTTTTGGTATAAAATTTCACTGGGTTTTTGACAGACCTAAGCATGCAAAACTACCATAACTATAATTAATACTAGAAACCTTTAATATTCTGCCCTAACAAAGAACTATGTTCGAAAATATAGATGTATATGTAATGTATATGTAACGCCTGAGGAATATAATCTAAAGATCTATGCAAATCTGTCTGGCAGATTCTAAGTTCATTTCTTCCATTTGAGAGAAGGCATAAAACTTTCTTGAGCCTTTTTCATTTTATTAGAACACGTTTTGTTAGAACACACACCAACAATGTAGTGGCAGATATATGGCTCAGCAGAGTAAAAGGTGCTTGCTGTTCAAGCCTGACATTGTGGCTTGTCATCGAACCCAGAGGAATGAATGCTTTCAAAGACTCTGATCTCCACATGCACGTGACACACACCTGCACACACACACAGCACACAACAGCAAATAAAAATGCACGAAAATTATCTCATAAATCTCCACAAGTGGATAGTACCCTAAATATTGAGATACTAATTTTTCACAAATGTATTTGGTGCAAGGAGTTCTCCTTCATTCCTAAATGTTTCATCTTGCACCTATCTTCGATGCTGGAATCTGCCAAGTTGTAGTGGGATTTTAGTTTTGCATTGCTGAGGAGCTACTCTTACTGCATTTATGAAAGGGAGGAGGGAGTTAAAAAAAAAAAAGGGGCTGGTGAGATGGCTCAGTGGGGAAGAGCACCGACTGCTCTTCGGAAGGTCATGAGTTCAAATCCCAGCAACCACATGGTGGCTCGCAACCACCCGATCTGACGCCCTCTTCTGGTGCGTCTGAAGACAGCTACAGTGTACTTACATATAATAAATAAATAAATCTTTAAAAAAAAAGATTTATTTATTTAGGAAAGGAGAGGAAAGAGTATGAGTCATGTGAATGAATGCTAGGGCATTTAGGAGGCCAGACAACAGCTTGTGGGACTCCTCTCCTTCCATCATGTGGGCCTTGGGGAATCAAAATCAGGTCAATCGGTGGCAAACACCTTAATCTCCTAAGCTACCTTGCTGGCCCACTGCTGAGGATGTAGCCTAGGACCCCCAGTATGTGCTCCTTCAGAATTGCATTTCCAGATGTTATGGGAATTTAAAATTTTTAATTATGTGTATGGGTATTTTGCTTCCATGTAGCCTGTATGCTATATGCATATCTGGTGCCCATGTAGGATTCTTGAGACTGGAGTTACAAGTTGTGATTTACAGGTTGTGGGTGTTGGGAAATGAACTCCAGGCTTCTCTGAAAGAGTAGCCTGTTTTCTTAACCACGTAGCCATCTCTACAGTCCTGTTATGGGATTTTAAAAATAGCTATGACTCGGGAAAATATCAAAATACTGCTGTCCCCCCCCCAATGATGTACCCCTAGGGCCACCAATCATGCCAATTTTATCCTATTTCCATTCACCTTATCAATCCAGCAAGAAGAAATTAAGGATTTTCAGGGGGAGGAGCCCTGAGGTAATCTTTCCAACATTTTTCATGATTGGACAGTCTTCTCTGAAGCAGAGACAATCTGTCAACACAACTGCTGCTCCTAGTTGTTGGGCCTTTCTATAATGAATACTTCATGTTGTGTCCAAGTTCTATCATCTCGGCTTCTAGGCTTGTATAAAACATGCACATTCAATTACTCCAGCCCACTATTTCATGACTCCTCCTGCACCAAACACTTCCTGTATTTAAAAGGCTACACTGTGGGGCTGGAGTCGGCTCAGTGGTTAAGAGCAGTTGTACTTGCCGAGCACTTGGGTTCAGTTCCTAGCACTGACATGGTGGCTCACAATCATACCTAATCCTGGATCTCATGCTGTCTTCTGAACTCTGCACATAACATAAATGCAGGCAAAATTCATTCACATAGGACAAATAAACTTATTTTTTTAAACTATACTGTTAGCAATTAAGTTTCACTCTGGGTTCCTTTTCCTAATCACACTGATTTTGGTTGGGTCCTCAGTAAGTAGCAGCTTTGGGCCATTTTGTGGGTGCTATTTTTGATACTATAATCAACTTTACTATATTCCTTTTAGAACAGTAATAAAAGATCAGAGAATTCAATTTGTTCAGGGTCACACAGCTGCAAAAACCAATAGTGCTTAAAATAGAAGGCTTGAGCAGTCACTGTGATGTGCCCTCAGGGTTCACGTTCCAGTTCTCCTGTGTGACCTTGACCAGTTACTTGTTCTCTCCAATCCCATTTCTTCATTAGTGTTGGGCAGTGGGGAAGCAACACAGGCAGAGATCCATAGCAAGAGTACCACAAGACATAGGTTAGGAATGGTGGAGTATGTCTTAAATCCCAGCACTTGGAAGGCACAGTTTGGTCTACATGGTAAGAACCTGTCTGAACTGCCCCACCCAGTCCAAAAAAGAAAAAAAGAAAAAAGAAAGAAAAAAGAAAAAAGAAAAAAAAATACCCGATATGCCTGGGCTGGGAATGTAGCTTAGTGGAAGATCACTTACCTAGCATGCATAAAGGCCTAAGGCCCTGAGTATTTATCCTCAGCACTGCAAAATAGGACATGATTAGCATCTACCTAAAATGCTTGATTATAGATTTAAATATATATCTCACTCTCATTTATATATAAAATGTGAGAACCATTATTAGGTACTGAGTGGCATATATTATACAACAAATATTTTTGTTGAAGTACATAGAGGAAATTGTGTATAAACCTCATACATTGTTTAGTTAAGGACCATGTTAATAATCTAAGCACAAACTTATTCTCATAAGAAAGTCACATATTCATGCGATGAAGGAAACTTACGTTGTTCTAGAGACTTCTTAAATGTTTCTTATTAGTTTTGATTACCATATTTTCCATTTTCATTTCCACAACTCTAATTACACAACTGAGTTGTGATGACTTCATGAAGCATGGTACCAGGCACAGAATCTGGGTTGGAACAATAGTGCTTCGAAGAAACTGGAGCACTTAGCCCATAGGCAAATGCAGGGGGAGGAAAAAGGTTAGTTCTGTTTACCAGTCAGGCAACCAAGTGAAAAAGCAAGCATTTCTTTGAAAACATAAATTATATGAAATGCTACCTTCTTCTCATGGAATTCTATAGACTGTATTAGATAAAATTATTTTTCACAAACTTCCTATAATCTTTTTATTAATTGACACTGAGGGAATGTAGCACCTTTCACTCAAAGAACTGAAGGTGCTTTACAAACATTAGCATTTAAAAAACAATGACATTTAAAAATTTGGATTCTTGTAGATAAATCTTGTAGTTAAATCTCTTCAACTCTGTACATAATTTTCTAGAAGCTGACAAAAGTGATTCGACTTCTGACAATGGCAGGCTTTCACAGTACAGGCATTTTCCAACACCCAGAGCTGGGGTTACAAACACACACAGATCTTAAATGCAATGAACATTTTGAACCTTATTTCAAAAGTAAAACTCAGCATTTAAGATGTCAAAATCTTCCAACAGTTCTAGACATCCAGATGGAGTAGGAGCTGGTACAGGCTGTGTATTAGATGGAGTCAAGGCTTTTTAGGATCACACACGAGTGAACATATTTAAAGAAATGAGAGTCTTAGGGAGAAGCATCGACCTATGGAAAACTAGCCAAAAGTCTATCAGCCAATGAAAAAAGGGAGGAGATGGCAATTCAAAGTAGACAGTTCTTACTGGAGCCTAGAACACTTTATTAGAAACCAAGTATATCACAGGCAAATAAAAATAGTTCTTAGCTCCATTGATACAACATAAGGGATTTTACATTCGGCCTAGATAGATACAGGGAGTAGCAGATTCCCTCGCCTACAGATTTCTGGCTTGCAAGTATCTCCCACAAGATTACTCTGTATAATACATAGCCCTTGTTTAGTAGAGGGATCCAAACATTCTTTTTCAGGCTTACAAAGTCCAATACATTCACTCTCTCTTTCCTTCACAAGTCTAATAGCAAAAACTACTTTTTCCATGCCCCAAAGCCATTATCAGTGGAAGAATAGTCAGGCAAAACAGAGATGGCAGTTAAGGAATGGACAGAATATTATTGGCACATGCCCAGCTAGTGACAAACAAATGCAGTACACCATGACTTGAAAATAAGTCACATTACAAGGAGAATGAAAACAGCTACATCAACTAAGCTAAGGAGTGTGAAGTGGAAAGGGGATTGAGAGTTACTGGTTTTACTGGTACAACTTAAAAGCAGTAGAGGGCAAGCACTTAAATACAATATATAGTAACATGAACAAGAAAATACTGCAAAGCTGTTCGAAAACCACACCGAGTTGTCTGCATCATTAATTCCAGTGTTTCACAATTAGTAAAATACATAGCTACATATTCCTGTGAGATAAAAATACCTTTCCACCTGAATTACACTGGGGTTAGGACAGTAACATAAAGCTACTGATCCACTATTAGTTCAAGTGTGTGTATCAAATGTCTCAGCCACTTCTTTCATAGAGCTACACAATTAAAAACTGTACAAGGAGCTGGGTGATTGAGGACAAATAAAATCAAAATAATATTGTGCTCATTCAGTAAAAGAAACCCTGATGAAAGACTATTTGCCAAGAAGCTTAGACTATTAAGATCTTTATTGCATTTTTAGATAACCTGGAAGTTCTTATCCTGAAGGGGAAAAGTTGTTTTTAAAACTACCTGAAGAGATGCTAAAGTGCTTTATCAATCTGCTTCACATGAATTTCCTGGGATGACAAGAAATTATAAAGGGATACCAACAATTTCATAAGATGGTACATCCCAAAATCATCTATGACTACAGTCATAAGAGATAATAATATACTTGTCCTTATTAAGTGGACAATTATATATCGAGAACTGATCATCACAACCCTTTAGATAGTCAAGTTACAAGCACAAAGCTGAAATATGGTATGACAGACCTTCATAAGAGAACAGTCTGTTTCTTCTCATACTTTTAAGTAATCTGCTTCAGATTATAGTTCACAAACACAAGGGTTCTGATTGTTCAGCCTTTAAAATTGCAGTTAAAAACTGAATACTTTGTAAAAGTTAAGGTCAAGGGTTACAGTGAGAGAATGCTTGCTATTGAAAAGTACACGTGTTTACTTGATGATACTCATGACAGTGTAAACTGGACTGAGCACATTCTACTCAACTGGTATCAAATCAACACATCAATGCTACAAGTATTAAATGTTTTTCTAATACTATAGAAATAAAAACATTAATATGGCAGTTATGTTATTTAGGCACAATTTAGTGATTTTTTAAAAAAATACTGAATTTCAATTGAAATTTTTAACTCAACTAAAGGGTCAAAAACTCAACAAAGAAGACGAAAAAGGAAAAAAAATAAAGAAGAAAAAAGAAAGAAAAAGTAACTTTTAGCTAACAATGTAAGCTGTTTAAAATTTCTAACACTTAACCTATCTGGGTTTTAAGATTATTTTATTAAAAAATACAAGATTTCTGAAAAAAGATCAGTACAATTATCTTAATATACAAAGTCATAGCTGTAGCAGTTTTTAACTAAAATTTAAAAACACAACAAGGAGGGCAGCCCTTTAGACCAATTTATTTTATACCCTTTTAAAACATCAAATTATCATCCAACAAAGGACAGTGAAGTTTACAGCCGGGACAAGGGTACATGACTCAGGCATATGCAGTCCATCCTGCCCACTGGACAACTTTGCTGCTGAAATTTCTTAAACCCTACCAAACAAAAACAGAAGGCTGGCTGATACAAATGAGGAAGATTTCCATGTAATTGTCAATTGGCTTTTTAAAAAAAGAAATGCTTCCTGTCTCCCCAGAACAGCAAAAAAGCAAGAGCTACATGCAGCAATGTGAGTATTAAGACATTTCTCAAGTCTTCTCAAACAAGTCCAAGGTGGGGATAGGATGAGTGACAAAACTGATAGAAAAACACTGCTATTGACACCATAACAAACAATAAATTTAGATAATTTAAAATTAAAAAAAAAAAAAAAGGCAAGAGGCAGCATTTCAGCAGCAAAGTGCTCAATAAAAAGTATATTGTAGAGGGTACAAGAAAGTTGGGGTAAAAGAGGGCAAAAAGTGGGCCAGTGGGATGGCAAAGGCCTCAAAGGAAATACGGCGTCGTGGTTCTGGGAGGAATAACACGTTCTGAATCTGGAACTGCTCGGAATAACTTTGGTTCTCTCGTATTGACATCTTTGAAGACCATGATGGAAGCAATGTTTCCACAGCGATAGCAGTAGTTAGGAGCAGACCACACTGTGACCAGCTTCTCGTCAAACATAAACTTATAGCCTTCATGCACAAGCTGATGTGCTCTGCAGATGAGTTTTAAGTTGTTGATATGAACAAACTGAAATTTAGAAAAGCTTTGTAAGAATTCCATTCAAGTGCTTAGTAACCATTCCAAGCAGCAAGTATCACAAATAAAATTATCATGATTCTAAACCCCATTCTATAATCATCCCTAAAATTTCCAGTCATTTTGGTCCAAGTCTATCTTGAAGTAAGTACAAGGTCCACAATTACAAGTTTCAGAGGCAGGTACAGTAATTACCACCTGTACAGTTACTTGAGAGGCTGAGTAGGAAGATCACTTGTGTCCACAAATTTGAAACCTAATAGTAGTAGTAGTGATTATAATAATAGTAATAATAGATGGCTAGGTTGGTAGTAAGAACCTGTCACCTAGCCTGATAACACAAATGCGATCCCAGAACCTACAGGGTAGGAGAATAATGACTCCCACAAGTTGTCCAATAACTTCTTCACATCACATCCCTCTAACACGTGTGTGTGTGTGTGTGTGTGTGTGCAAATATATATACACATACATATATATACATACATATGTGTATATATACATATGTATATATGTATGTGTATATATACATATATAAGTACATATAAGTGTATATATATATACACACATATGCACACACACAGAAATAAACAAACAAGTAAATAAACATTACAGAAAACGCTAGGAGAACTGAGAGTTTGAGACTAGCCTGCACCACCTAGTTAAGAACTGTATCAGGTAAAAAAAAGAAATTTCTATGGGAAATTAAATAATTACTATAAATTACAAAGCAAAGGTTTTCTACTTAATAACTTCATAATAACATTTATATGAGGATTTACTGCATGCCACAAAGAAATTATCCTTCTTTACAACCTAAAAGAGAAAAAGGACCAGACTGGGTAAAATCTTTCCATAACTGAGGACAAACCAATGGTCCCAGTGCCTGGATCTTTAACTCTATTATGTTGGAACATATCACGAAAGAACATCATCCCCATGTCTGTGAATGCTATTTGCCCATATGCTTGTACTTGGCTCTTTTGATGTATGCATTATTTTGTATATGTGTAGGACAACTAGGTTCATAATTTGATAAAGCTGTAGTCGTAAAATAGTAGATGTCAGAATTTCTGTGTATAGCTTATTTATAATTTATTTATCCTAAAGTTTTAGCAAATAGTTTCTGAATTTTTAAACTGTTGCTGTATTCATGCAGCCAGCACTGTAGATGATCAGAAATTAAAGATTATAATCATAATATGTCTTATAAATTTTAAACAAGAAGTTATATTATATTATTGCTGCCTAATTGTTCACCCTAATGGTTCCTGTTTCCACCTACTCATGAAGATTTGGTACATACCTTGGAACAATATTGGGTTCTCTTAGCTCATGTGTGTTATTTTAAAATGTGAAATCAGGCTAGAGAGATGTTTTAGTGATTAATAGCAATGTCTACTTTTCCAGAAGATAGGGGTTTGACTCCCAACTACCATGCAGTAGCTCAAAACCACTTGTAACTCCAGTCCTAAGAGATCTAACACTCTCTTCTGGTCTCTTCAAGCACTTCATGCACATGATGCACAGACATAGATACAGGCAAAAACATCTATACACATAAAATAAAAAATAAAGATTATGCCATGCATAGTGGTGCACACCATTAATCCCTGCACTGCGGATGGGGTGGGATGGGGTAGAGGTAGAGGCAGGCAGATTTCTGTGAGTTAGAGGCCAGCCTGGTCTACATAGTGAGATCAGACAACCAGAGTTACATAGACCCTGCCTCAAAACAAGCAAACAAAAAGCTTAAAAATTGTTAAAAAAAGTAAAATAAAATTTGAACTCAACCAGGATTAGACTGTCAGAATATATATATGTTTCAAGATATATGACCTGCCATTAAAACAAACAAAAAAGTTGCCTATCTTGTTTTGGTGATCCTGTTACTTAACTATTATTTTAATAATATCAGCAGATAATGCTAGAATAGATGCTTTCACTAATAATCTCATTGAACCATTCAGGAAGCATAAATTAATCAACTATAGTAGGAACCTGATACCCAATAACAACCATAATTTTAATAAATTAGGCTATGAGTTTAATATATGTGCTTTCCATTATTCTTTTACCAATCAAAGAATTACTTTTCCAAAAAAGTAATCCTTACCTCATTTGTGACTTTTGCTCCAAATAGCCAACCTGCTCCTCTGGGACTGATTGCCCAAGTGTCCACATCTTCAGGATCTGACCACACCAGGTCACAAAATGCTCCTTTGTGAGGAATTTCCTGATTTCGTTCAATAGTTCGAATTTGATCCAGTGTTTTGATATCAGGAGATAAACCACCATGAACACACAAAATTTGCTCATCTATTAACTAGAAAAAAAAGAATAACAGAGGATAATAATAAACTCAAATTTAGTCATGTATAAATTAAACGATAAATACTAAAACTAAGTAAATGGCCACAACTGCTAAAAACATGTAATGTTATTGGCAAGAAAAATATCTGAAGTTCTAAAAAGATTCATATAAACTTACAGCTGCTACTGTGAGCATGTCAAAAACTTTGGTACAGTATCTCCAGGCATTAGCATTTCCATATTTGGTTTGGCACTCATCTGTGAAGAAAACAGAAATGTTCTCATTAATGAAAGCTATTGCTGGGCAGTGCACGTCTTTAATCCCAGCACTTGGGAGGCAGAGGCAGGTAGATTTCTGAGTTCAAGGCCAGCCTGGGCTACAGAGTGAGTTCCAGGACAGCCAGGACAATACAGAGAAACTCTATCTCGAAATTCTGCATCTAGTCAAGTTCTAACAGGCAGAACTGATTAGACTCAAAAGGGTCAAGAAGATGGCTTACCAGTTAAAGGCATTTGCCCCCAAGCCTGATGATCTGACTTTGAACCCCAGAATCCACATGGTAGAGAGAAAGAACCAAGTCCTTCAGGTTGCCCTCTGACCTTCACTGCTGATATATACACACAGACATGCCCATTCATTCTTATATTTTTGGTTGTGAGCCTAGCCTTTAACGGCTGAGCCATCTCTCCAGCTCTGCACATACCTTCTTAAAAGATCCACTCTGCTTCCTGAGTCCTGAGAAAAAAGGCATGAGCTACCACAGCCCAGCTTCATACATTCTCACGGACATTCACAGGGGAATGTGCACACGTGTACATACATACACAAATAAATGTAATTTAAAAAAGTGAAGCCTCTAGTGTGTGTTTATCAGTATGAATTAAACAATCAATATAATTAATAGCTATCTATGGCTTTAAATCACTGTAAATCCCATGGTAAATAAAATTATCTTTTCCCGAGTAACTATTTACCTTGTTGTTAAATAAAACTACTAGATGAACACACTTTTGAGAAAGAAAAAATTCAACACCAAATTTGGTACTGTTAGCATTTTCTTCAGCCAAAACACACTGACTGAAAGAGCCTACATCCTCTCCCCTTTTTGCTCCTTTGCCCTACATTGAAGACTGCACACATAAAACATTTCTCTATCTTTTTTTTCTTATACATATATTTTTGAGTATCTATAATCTAAGTCTAAAATTTAAAATGTTGCAAAAAAAAAAAAGCTAAGCCTTTTAAGCATCACAATAACATGCACGGCAACTTTTATAAATGACTTCAATTACAATGGAATCACACTAAAAATAAATATTGAGAGGCTGAAAATATACTGGGAGGTTGGAGTGATGGCTCAGCCATTAAGACCATTTAATGCTTTTGCAAAGGACCTGCATTCAGTTTACAGCATGTACATCATGCACAGACATACATGCAAGCAAACACTCAGACACATAAAATAAAAGTGCACATAATTTTTTTGGTTTGTTTTTTTGAGACAGGGTTTTCTCTGTGTAACAGAGTCCTGGCTATCTTGGAACTTGAATTGTAGATAGTTCATTCTAGCTTCAAACTCAGACATCCACTTGTCTCTACCTCCCAAGGGGATTAAAGGTATGTGCCACCATGTCCAGCAAAGGTGATGTACAGATGTGATACATGCCTTCAATTTCTGTACTTGGGAGGCTCAGGGAGATAGATTTGGTGGTGGTCTGCATAGGAAATTCTAGGCCATCATGGGCTATAATAATGAGCATGTTAACAAACACACACACACACACACACACACAAGTGCGTGCGCACATATTTACATATCTTTAAATAAAATAAAGATTAAGATACAATCTCAGGCTTGCCACCAAGCCTGACAACCTAGTTCAACTCCCAGAACCCATGGGAAGAAGAAAAGATATGCTTGAAGAAAAGAACCAACTACTACAAACTGTTTAAATTGTGTCTGACCTCTATGCATGGCCATGGTGCAAGTACATTAGCACTAGTCTACATACACACAAATGTTTTAAATGTTTATTTCCATATTCCTTTAAAACAAAAAAGACATGTGGCACATGCCTTTAATCTCGTTCCTCAAGACAGAGAGGCACAGATCTGAGTTCAAGGCCAGCTTGATAAATATAGCTCCAGGATAGCCAGAGCTAGGTAGGGAGATCCTGACTTAACAAATTAAAACAAAAACCCTACAAAAAAACAAACAAACAAAACAAAAAACAAAAAACGAAACAAAACAAAAAAACCAACTAAACAAACAAAGGATATACATCTATAATCCCAGAATTTGGGAGACTAAGGCAGGAGGATTATCATAATTTTAAGGCCATTATGGATCAGATACTGACTTTTTGACCAGCCTGGGCTACAGAATGAGATCCTGTCCATAAACAGGCAAATAAATAAATAAATAAATATTCAGTAATTAGGAGAATTACTAATTTTTTTAGGCTAACTTGGGACACATAGTGAGTTCCAGGCTAGCCTGAGCTACAGAATGAGATCATGTCTCAAATAAACAAACAAATGTTTCACACGCCTTATCTGAAATATTTCTTCCCATGTGAGTGCTTACGCATTTAGGAGAATAAGGTTGGCAGTAAGAATGCAGTGGTGGCACAGGCCTTTAATCCCAGCACTTGGGAGGCAGAGGCAGGCAGATTTCTAAGTTCGAGGCCAGCCTGGTCTACAGAGTGAGTTCCAGGACAGCCAGGGCTACACAGAGAAACCCTGTCTCAAAAAAAACCAATAAAATAAAATAAAATAAATAAACAAACAAACAAATAAATAAAGGAATGCCACAAAAGTTGAAGGCCAGCTTGGTCAAGCAGAAAGCTCCAACCCACCCAGATCTATGCAGCAAAACCCTATCTCAAAATTCCAGAAACAAAGAAAGAAAAGGAAAAAAACCAGGTTTGTGTTCCATTTGCATTTCAGATTTCATTTTGGGGCTTGAGGTGTAGTTTAGTGACAAAGTGCTTAGTTTGTATGCCCTGGGTATGTGGCCCCCACATAAAACAAAAGTATGGAAAATCTGAAACTTTCAAGTGCCAGACCCACAACCTGGAACTTCTGAGTGTCGCTGGGGTGCTAAAGTCTCAAACTTGACAGCTGATGATTTGGGGTTATAAGTTTTCAGATTAGAGACACTCAATTTGTATTAGACAAAATTATTTTCAGACTATAATATATAATGTATATAAATTATATTTTATATAATATTTTATATAATAAAATTATACATTGTACATATAAAACAGATTTGTGTCTTAATCCTCAAAAAAATCTCATGTTTTCCAAACATTCCAAAATCTTAGAATTTAGGAGTCTGCCACAGAATGATCATGTATGCTATCAAGGCCCCCAGGATGACTGACATCTAGGCCACCTTAGGCCTCTATGGGTGTCTATGGAAACATTCTGTGAAAAACAAACAAAACCACAAAAAAATTAAGGAAGTAAGAAAGCCGGCTAAGAACACGAAATAGCATGAAGGGAGGATTGGGGATACAGCTCAGTTGTAGAGTACTGGTCCTAGAGTACATAGGTTCTGGATTCAATCACCCACACTGACCAAAACAAAGAAGAGGAGAGGAGACGGGGTCTGGAGGGGGGCCATGTGCAGATAAAACCCCAGTGTTTAATATGCACAGCATCCACCTTCAGAAGACTCTAGGGTCCTAGGCTGAATTTGATTACAATGTTTGAAGTGAGATCCAGCAATCTACTTTTTTCTCTCTTTTTTTTTTTTTTTTTTTTTTAACTGGGGTTGGAAAGATAGCTCAGTAGTTAAGACTGAGCTGAAGATTGAAGTCAATTCCCAGTATTCAATCAGGCAACTCATAACTGTAACTCCAGAGGAACCAATGCCTCTGGACTCTAATGCACGCATGTGTGCATACACACAAACGCACAAATCTAAACATAATTAGAGATAATACAGTAATTTTTAAAAAATGTTATTTTATTTATTCATTCTCTGTGTATACTGGAAGTTATATTGTAGAACACACATGTGGAGACTAACCTTCAGGAGTCAGTTCTCTCAGTCCACCATGTGGGCCCTGGCAAACAAACTAGGGTTATCAGGCTTAGCAGTGAGTGCCTTTACCTCAGGGGCCCCACAATATGCATTTTTAACAAGTAATCAGTGATTCCAAAGTGTGAAATTTAAGATCACATTCTTTTTTATATATATTAATTTAAAAAGATATATACCAAAGCTTTAGTAACAGCACTCAACCTTTCACAACATGGCAAGAGTTTCAGTTAACTGTGAAAATGTGGAGTAAAGCAAAAAACAAAACAAAGTACATATATGACTTACACAACTTTTTCCCGTAAAAGTAAAACACCACTCAGAATCAGAGAAAAGAAGGTCTTACCATAAAATCCATACACCTGTGTTATTTGTCTACTCTCATGATTTCCTCTCAAAAGTGTAATACGGTCAGGCCACTTAGCCTTTAGTGCAAGAAGGTAAGTGAAGGTCTCCAAACTATAGTAACCTCTGTCTACAAAATCACCCTGTAAAGTAAAAGTTTACAGTTACAAACTGTACAATAGAGTAATAGTCCAAAAGAACAACAGTAAACAGCTGCACATTGCTTTAAAAAATAATTTCTTAAATTATTTAAGCTGGGCGGTGGTGGTGCACGCCTTTAATCCCAGCACTTGGGAGGCAGAGGCAGGCGGATTTCTGAGTTCGAGGCCAGCCTGGTCTACGGAGTGAGTTCCAGGACAGCCAGGGCTACACAGAGAAATTCTGACTCAAAAAACAAAAAACAAACAAACAAACAAACAAAAAAGAAATTATTTAAAAACAGGAGTTATTTCTCTATAAGCTTGAGGAGCTTTGAGTCTCTAATACGGATGCACATGGCTATAACAAACACTGGGGACTGGCCACCCGGCTAGCCTACTGAAATCCCGAGTTTCTGGCTCAGTAAGATTCTGTTCTCAAGACAATAAATCAGAGAGTAGGCCTCGTCTACTTAGACAGCTTCAGGTCAGCCAGGACAACACAGTCAAGACCCCTTACAAAACAAACAAACAAACAAACAAACAAACAGAAAAAACTCTACATATATAAAATACTATTTACAATTCCAACTAATGTCTGACTTAGACCAATAATATACCAATATTTAGAAAATAGCTTTAAAAAATTATAATAAGGTTTGAGAGGTGGGTCAGTAGTTAAGAGCAATGACTGTTTCCCAGAGGACATTAGTTCTATTGCCAGCATCTACACAGTAGCGAACATCTGTAACTCCAGTTCCAGGGGATCTGAGACTCTCTTCTGGCCTCCATGAGCACCAAGCACGCATGTGGTAAATAGATATACATGCAGGCAAAACACCCATAAACATAAAAAATAACAAACTTTTAAAAACTTGAAATAATAATAACTAGGAGAACTTTGCATTTGTTCTTGCAAAAGGCCTGGGTTTAATTCCCAGCACCCATAGGTGGTTCACAACCGTCTGTAATTCAAGTGCCATAGGATCCAATACTCTCTGTTGACCTCTACAGGCATAAGCTACACATGCAGTACAGACACACAGGTAAGCAAAACACTCATACACATTTTTTTATTAATGGGCTGGAAAGATAGCTTAGTGGATAAAGTACTTGCTTTGTAGGTATGAGGCCATACTTAAACTCAGTCCACAGAACCCACATAGAACCAGCAAGGCATGGTGCCATGTTCTGACAAAGCAGCACTGGGGAGACAGGCAGAAAGAACCTTGGGTCTTGTTGTGAGCCAGCTTAGCCTACTTCGGGCGTTACAGGGAAACGAGAGACCTTCTCTCAAGAACAGGTGGGTGGCACCTAAGGAACAATGTCTAAGGCTGTCAATGACCTCCATGTGTGCACACACAAACACTCAAGATTCAGAAAACAAAGACAAAAACAAAAACAAAAAAAACCCATTATATTCAAGAAGGAAGTTAAAAAAATCCACCATAATAGCAAGTGTGTATTAGGAAAAAGTATGAAATAACAACTATACCTGCATGTAGTCATCCATTTACAGACTAAAACAGGGGCTGTATGTGGTCCTCCCACCATTACTGCAGTGACAACCAGTCCTATTTATACAGTGGTTTACTAATGCAGTAATTACATGCAACTGGAAGACATGACAAAATATAGAAACGTAGACTTACCTTTTTATACATTTAAATAGCAATTATTATAGAATTTGCACATAATAAGTTCGGTCCTTTTATTTTAAATAAGCACTTGACATTACTAGTGTTTACATACCATAAATATGTAGTTTGTGTCAGGAACCTGACTTCGATTTTTAAAAATTACAAAAAAATCATAAAATGGTAAAATTTTTGGAGACTAATAAAAACAGCAATATATACTAATTACAAATTCTTGTGCATGAGTAAGATAAATTTGGAATAAGATATGTAAACAGTTTAATAGACTTCAAATATTTACATCTGAAAGAATTAAATTATATGCAAAACTGCCAAGAATCTAATTCCCAAACTAAAAAGCGCTTAGAAGTCTCCAAAAATTTTAGTTCATTAAGGGAAAAATAAATTGGTAGAAACTGGAGAGGTAGTTCAGAAGTTAAAAAGCACTGGCTGCTTTTCCAGAGAACTTGGACCCAGGTTAGCCTTGAATTTTGCAATTCCTGCCTCTGCTTCACCAAGAGGAGCAGTGTTTGTTAGCATTCTCATAAAATAGAGCATATCCTACTTTTAATACTATTTTTATTTTATTCTACTTTTAATCCAGCAAGAAAAATAAAGATTAATTCACAATACAAAATCTAAAATCATATTAGAATGAATGTAACACCATACCAGAATGTGGTCACACTACTGCCACCTGCTGTGAGTAAATGATATATAGATATGTTGGTCATTAGGAATATGAAATGATACTTCTTTATATGTCATTGAAATATTTGCTAACATCATCACTTATCAGAAAAATCTTTAAAAAGTATCAAAAACTTTCAGGCACTGTAGTACAGTCCTTTAATCCCAGCACTTGAGAGGCAAAGGTAGGCTAAGCCAGCCTGGTTTACATACATAGTGAGTTCAAGGCCAGCTGAAGCTATATCGCAAGACCACATATTAAGAAAAAAAAGTTAGGTTTGTGACTATAATGAAACTTTCCCAAATCCAAAATATTCATTAGTAAACTCAAATATTGTCACTAGCAACAAATAATGTCAACCGTTTCCTTTAAAATTACTAGTTTATGTCCATACTAGTATTTGTTTTTACAAATATCCAAGTCTAAGTAACCACAGTTTGTCACTTTTCTCTCAAATAAAAAGCAGTATTTAGATTTTTTTTTTTAAAAAAGCAGCTTAAAATATTTATTTATTTACTCACTTTACATCCTTCTTGCTGCCCCATTCTTGTCACTCCCTCCCACAATCCTTCCCTATATCCCCCTTCTCCTCTGAGTAGGTGGGGGCTCCTCTCGGTCCCCTAAAAACATCTTTTTTCAACTCATGATTCAAAGTAGCCATGAACACTTTTCCTTGAGAAAAACATCTCTGCGATGCAGCAGGCAAGCTTTACACATGCTTCCTAGCACTCCCACAGAACAGTGCAAAGCTGTAGATCCTCCAGCACCGAAGAGTTCCTAATAAGATTTGCTGCTTGAGTGAGGACAATCTTATGCAAAATTAGTGTCACTCCCCTTTGTCATAGTAAATAAAGCACAAGAAGTTTGGTTGTTGTGTCTTTTCTATTTGGTTCTTTGAGGCAGGGTCTCTCTACATAGTCATTAACTTTCCTGGAATTCACTTTGTAGACCAGTGCTGGGATTAAAGGTCTGCACCATCATACCTTGTGCGCACAAACACACACACACCCATATACATCCATCCACCCACTGCTTTTACCACCTGCAAGGTCTGTAGGTCCCACTTAGAGAATCTGTGTGCAAGCTCAAGTAGCTTAAGTAGCTAGTATATTGCTAAATCCCTCCTTTTTTGAGCCCTGAAGCCTATAATCTATTTCTTAGATCATAATACCAATGTCTCTCATTATGACATTATTATCAATACATTCATTTAGAATCATAACTTGATCCTGAAAATAAAGACTGCAATCTCATAGATTTAATTTTTACATATTAAAAAGTCTTGATCATATGGTATGGTGGCACACACCTGTTAGGCTACTACTAATAAGCTGAGGCAGAGGAATCCCAAGTTTCAGGCCTCAAAAAACCAAAAGAGGGGCTAGAGAGATGACTCGACTCGGCAGTTAAGAGCACTGGCTGTTCTTTCAGAAAACTTGGCTTTAGCTCCCAGCACCTCTACTGCTGCTAACAACCATACGTAATGCCCTCTTTCAGCCTTCATAGGCACCAGGCATGCAGAAAAAAATACCCAGACATACACATAAAATAAAGACCACCCCCCCAAAAAAGCCAAAATACCAATAGAAAAAGCTCCTACTTATGATCCTAGTACTTAAGTATCTGAGGCAGGACTGCCACTGTCTAGAAAAGTGCTTGAAAAAGCAAAAAGGAAACAGCTTTGTCAGTGGCTAAATTGTTTTGTTGTTGTTTGGTTTTTTTTGTTTTTTGTTTTTAATTTATGAAGTAGCCTCTATTCAGAGACAAATTAGACACATTTTTTTCCCCTTTATACCATCACATTAGGAAGGGAATTTTCAGGTAGCTGAGTGTAGAGTGATGGTTTATAACAGCCCACGTCCTACAGTCCCAATTACAATGTATGTTCACAGCAGGGTATGAATAAGCTATTCAGCTTTTAGTTCTCAGTGATGAACTTCTACAAAGTCAGGTAATGTTAAAACAGAGGTGGAGCACTAACAGTAGGATCTAATGTCAAAGTATAATCTAGTCAGTGCTTTGAAATTCTTATAAACAAACAAAGCCAGCAGGTGGTGGCTGAAGAGATGGCTCAGTGGTTAATAGCGTGTACTTCCCGAGGACCAGTGTTTAATTATTGGCACTCATATCAAGTGGCTCACTACCATCTGAAACTCCTACTCCAGGAGATCCAACTCCTCTGGCCTCAAAGGACACCTGCATACACATGCACATTACATTACACCACATGCACACAATTAAAAATAATAAAATAATAAAATAATAAAATTTAAAGTTAAAAAATAAAAAAAAAAGTTAGCAAGTATTCCAGGTTCTACAGTCCTAATGAAAAAAAAAAAAGAACTAATTCTTTTTCTTTTTTCTTTTTTTAATTAATCATTCCACTTCCCAGTTACCCCTACTCCAGCCCCTTCCCCCCTCCTCCATATCCCTTCTCCTATCCCAAGGGCCTCCCCTCCCACTGCTGTCAGACAAGGCCATCCTCTGCTACAGAGGTATCTGGAGCCTCTGGAGCCGTGGATCCCTCCAGGTGCACTCCTTGGTTGGTGGTCTAGACTTTGGGAGAATGGGTGGTCAGGCCAGTCTATGTTGTTCTTCCAATGGGGTTTCGATCTCCTTCCACTCCTCCAGTGCTTATGCCAGCTCCCTAACCAGGTTCCCTAAATCTTTTTCATCTCATCTACCAGTGACTTGCTATAAAAGCATGCAATATTTCTCTTCTGAACTTCTGCTATTCTCATTCTCACTAAAGAAATTAGCATATTTTAATAAGACATAATTGAATTATCAAGGAGAAAGTACTTATAATTAAACCATCTCATGTTAACTGTAATTACTATGAGTGTCTATGTTTATATTTTGCATCTTCCACCCTCACAGAATATCCCACACTATTCCACGAAACAACATAGCAATCTACATACTTCACAAGTGGAATTCAAAAAAAGTTAATGAAATATTTGACCATTGCTTTTATTTGCCAGTACAGTGAACCAGAAACCAGTCATGGCATAAAGACTAACACCACCTACCACAAGTTAGAAACAAATGGATCACTGAGAATATAAATCCTATAACTTCCTTGTGAAATTTACCTGTCCATGTATGTCCCCACACACTGTTACTGGCGTTGACACTGGCTGAACATTCGACTCTTCCAAAAGCAGATCACAAACATAGTCACATAGCCGCTGAAAAGAAAAAGGGAAGAAAATGCTAAGTTCTACAAGTTTTAAAACAAAAGGTCAAAAACAAAAACAAAAAAATCCCAAGGACTAATTTTTTAAAAAACCAAATTTCCTTAGAAAAACATTTCATTGCATGAGCATTTTGCCTGCATGTACTATTTGCCTGCCTACAGATCCCCTGAAGTTAATAATACTATGAGGTGCTGGTTCTAAACCTAGGTGCTCTGCAAGACCAACAAGTGCTCTTAACCACTGAGCCAATTCTGTAGCTTCCCCAACCTCAAGTCTTTCCTTTTTCATAGGAAAGAAAACTGCATTATACATTCAATAAAAAATAAAAAGAAATTTAATTTTTGTTTAAATTATCAGATAAAAACACACATCTATAAACCTTGAGAAGTAAAAGCAGGAGGATCAAAAATTCAAGGCCCTTCTTGGCCTACACAGAGAATCCCAGGCCAGCCTATGACATACTAGACCTATCTCCCAGCTCCAGAAAAACCAAAAAAAAAAAAAAAAAAAAAAAAACCAAAAAAACCCTGTATACTCACCATATGACCCAAGAATAAAAACTGTGATCTATCTGGATAACATAGAATAGAACTTAAAAAAGCAGATTTCTGAGTTCAAGGCCAGCCTAGTCTACAGAGTGAGTTCCAGGACAGCCAGGGCTATACAGAGAAATCCTGTCTTGAAAAACCAAAAACCAAAAACCAACCCCCCCCCAAAAAAACCCTATTGATATACAACAACCTGAATTAATTTCAAGGGACTTACATGCATACTACATGATTCCATTTACATATAATTCTTTTACTGATGTTGGTTGAGACAAGGTCTCAGTTATCTTCTTAGACTGGCCTCAATCATCTAGGTATCAGACTATGTGAACCCATCCTCTGCCTTCACTTTGCAAGTATTAAGATTACAGAGTGTACCATCACACCCAGCTATATAAAATTCCTTTAAAAAATTATTATTGTATTTTAGATGCATCGGTGTTTTGCTTGCATGTGTGTCTATGCACCACGTGCACACTTGGTATCTGTGGAGACCAGAAGAGGGCATCAGATCCCTTGGAACTGGAGTTACACATGGTAGTGAATCACTATAGAGGTAGCAGGGGATTAAACCTAGGTACTCTGGAAGAGCGGTCAGCATTCTTAACCACTGGGACCATCTCTCCAGTCCCCATATAATATTCTTTAATGGCAAAATTAAAGAAATGAAGAGCTGGATTATAGACAGTTGGTTCAGCAGGTTGAAGCACTTACCACCAAGCTTGACAATCTTAGTTCTACTCTTGTGATCCATATGGTGGAAGGAGAGAACCAACTCCTATAAGATGCCTTCTGACTTCCACATACATGCCATGGTGCTTGCACCCCCCCCCCACACACACATAAACACATAATAAATAACTAAAAATGTAATTAAAACTAAAAAAAGGCCAGGTGTGGTAGCCAACATCTTTTTTTTTTTTAATTTTGTTTTTAGAGATTTTTTTAATTAGATATTTTATTTATTTACACTTCAAATGTAATCCTCCTTCCCAGTTTCCCCTCCGGAAAACCACTATCCCATCCTCCTTTCCCTTGCCTCCATAAGGGTGCTCCCCCACCCACCCATCCACTCCTGCCTCCCTGCCCTCTCATTCCCCTACACTGGGGCATTGAGCCTTCCCAGGACCAAGGGCCTCTCCTCCCACTGATGTCTGATAAGGCAATCCTCAGCTACATATGCGGTTGGAGCCATGGGTCCCTCCATGTGTGTTCTTTGGTTGGTGGTTTCGTCCCTGGGAGCCCTTGTAGGGGTGCGGGGTGGGGTTGGGTCTGGTTGGTTGATATTGTTGGTCTTCCAATGGGGTTGCAAACCCCTTCAGCCCCTTCAGTCCTTTCTCTTAACTCCTTCATTGGGGACCCCGTGCTCAGTTTAATGGTTTTCTGCAAGCATCTGTCTTTGTATTTGTCAGGTTCTGGCAGAGCCTCCAGGAGACAGCTCCTGTCAGCAAGCACTTCCCGGCATCCACAATAGTGTCTGGGTTAGGTGACTGCATATGGGATGAATCCCCAGCTGGGGCAGTCTCTAGATGGCCTTTCCTTCAG
>JADRCD010208902.1:4667-23368 GCA_019843815.1 Montemys delectorum
GAAGGAAGGAAGGAAGGAAGGAAGGAAGGAAGGAAGGAAGGAAGGAAGGAAAGGAAGGAAGGGAGAGAGGAAGAAAGAGGCTTTGAAGTCCATCTTTCACTGTACTCATCCTTTAGATGGCCATCATGAACAGTGCTAATTTTGAATAGTTCTCCCAGGAGGGTCTTGGTGGCCAGGTTTTAACCATTGAAAGCAACAGGAGCAGGACCACTGAAATTTCTACAGTGCCTTTTCCTGATGGACGTAGTGGTGCTCACCTTTAATCTCCGTACTTGGGAGGTGAAGGCAGGTGGATCTATATGATTCAAGGCCAGCCTGGTCTCCATAGTGAGTTCCCAGACAGCCAGAGCTACATAGAGAGACTGTCTCAAAACAATAAAAATGAATGAATGAATCAATCAATCAATCAATAAAAATATTTTGTGATGATTAATCTACATGACTTTTTACTTGTAGTTGTTAACAGTATAGTTATAAATTACATGACTTTCAGATTAACCAGAATGAAGAGAAGGAGTAAGATGAGATTTAAAACACATGGTATGAATTCATAAATAAAATTTAGGAAGAATAAATGCATAACATAAAAAACTGGCTGTTTGCCATTTTAGACACATACAGAAGATATGATAATTTATAACTATATTTATAAAAATTCTATCTTTCAAGTATCTATTAAATTCAAATGTCTGAGAAGGAAACCTGTCTAGAATCATATTAAAATTAATCTAGATCATGTTTTAATATACCACTTTGATATTGTACATGTCACCAAGCTATTTTTAATATAAGTAATTGGGGATAAAATGCCTGATGAAGAAGCTTGTGTGGCAAATTAACCAAAAATGGAAGCTTATTGCAAAATAAAACCTAAACTGTAGCCTTCTTCCTGACACAGTTAACAGCATTTCTGTTAACAGGATGGCTTCTAGAAAATACACTCAAGTATTTAGTGGCTATTCTTCCCACTGAGTGATCTCAGCGTATCTGTAAACTCTGTGGTCAGCATACAGCATAAATTTTGTTCCCTTTCCTTGTGTGTGTATGTGTGTGTGCGTGTTTACTTATTTTTACTTTACTGAGGGAGATGGCAGGTACATGACACAGTGCAAGTGTGGTAGTCAGCAGACAACTTGTAGGGGTGCATCCTCTCCACCATGTGAGTTCTGGAGATCAAACTCAGGTTATCAGGTTTACCTGATGAGCCATCTAACAAGCCCCAACCCTAAGTCTCGAGGCACAGAGGTTCACACAAACTCTTTTAGACTTGATGGTCTATACAGAAAAGGAAACAGGAGATCCAGAGCTCTTCATATGTATCCTAGTGCTACAGAATACATGGTATCTACATACATAGTCCTACTGTAGCTCTATGTTCTATACAGTCAAGATACCAATAAGTAAATTAAAAATAAATTTAGTTTGAGTTATACTTGATTGATGATATATGTGGGAGAGCCCAGCTCACTGTGGGTGGTACGCCCCTGGGCTGGTAGTCCTTGGTGCTATAAGGATGCAGGAAGAGCAAGCCATGAGGAGCAAGCCATAAGCAGCATTCTTCCACAGCCTCTATATGTTAATTCCTGCCTGCAGTTCCTGCTCTTTTGAGCTTCTGTCCTGAATTTCCTAGATGATGGACTGTGATGTGGAAGTGTGAAAGAAGCCCTTTTTTTCCCAAGCTGCTTATGGTGATGGTGTTTCATCACAGCAACAGAAACCCTAAGACACCTGGTATCTACACTGTGGTGTGTGAATAAGAACTTTCCCCAATTGTTTTTGGGCATCTAGATGTTTGGTCCTTAGTTGGTGGCCCTGTTTGGGGATGTTTAGGAGTTGTCATCTTGCTGGAGGAAGTATGTCACTGGGGATAGTTTTGAGAACTTAAAGACTTAGGCCATTTGAGTTTGCATTTTCTGCTTCCTGTCTGCAGTTTGAAATGTGCTGCTTCAGCCGCCTGTCTCCTGCTGCCTCCACTCTGCCCTCACGAACGCTTAGCCCTCTCGAACCATAAGTCAAATAGACTTTTTCTTCTTCTTCTTTTTTTTTAAAGATTTATTATATATAAGAACACAGGCACTCCAGAAGAGGGTGTCAGATCTTGTTACTGATGGTTGTAGGCCACTATATGGTTGCTGAGATTTGAACTCGGGACCTTCAGAAGAGCAGTCAATGCTCTTACCCGCTGAGCCATCTCTCCAGCCCTAGACTTTTTCTTCTATAAGTTGCCTTGGTCATGGTGTTTTATCACAGCAACAGAAAAGTAATTAAGACATTCTTTTACTACTCTGTAATTCAAAAGAAGCAAAGTAAAATCTACACAAATATAGCTACATTTCATTACTTCGCTAAAGCATAGCTGATGTGGTTTAAATGTCCCACCTAAGCCCATACACTAAATGTCTGTCCCCAGATAGTATCACAAATTTGAGAGGTGGTAGAGACTTTAAGAGATAGGGTCTAGCTGGAGGAAGCATATCAGAGCCTTTGAACACTAGGCCTGATCCTTTGGGCCTTCATGCTTCCAATCTGCCATGATATAGCCTCCTTCTCCACACAGTCCTGCCGCCATGATGTTCAGCCTTGCCTCAGGCTCAAAGGAATGGAGCCAACCAACCATGTCTAAGCCCTCTGAAACCATCAACTGTTTCTCTTAAATACTTAGTCACCATGATGAAGACTAATACACTACCATAATTACTTTATATTTTACCTAAGATGAAGACTACAATGATTATCTACTTAGAAAGGGCTGATGTAAATCCCATATTGTACTGAATAGCTTCTCACAATTTCCTACTAACTCTTTCTATATTCAGATGTATTTTTTAATCTTGACCTCTTCTGATAAACTTATTTTACTTTTACTACTCTTACTTCTTCCGGGTATCATTTTTTCTTACATATTTTTTAATTCCATAAATTATATATATACTGTGTGTGTGTGTGTGTGTGTGTGTGTGTGTGTGTGTGTGTGGTGTTTCAGTCAAGTGAGGTCAATGAAAGGCTTCTGATGCTCTATCACTCTCAACTTGAACTTCTTTTTGCTTCCCACTTCACCCTGTCACTGATTTAACTACCTTCTAGTAATCCTTCCTTTTGTGTGTATTAACCTGCATGTGTGAGAGTGAGTGTGTATGTGTACATGTGGGTATGTATGTGTGCATGTGGGCGTGTATGTGAGCATGTGTGTGTACAGCAGCAAGGGATGATGTCAAATGTCTTCCCAAGTCATTCACCTTATTCTTTTGAGAGAGGGTCTCTCACTGAACCTGGAGCTCACTGACAGAGCTAGACTGGATGGCAGCAAGCCTTAGGGATTATCCTATTTCTGTCTCCCCAACACCGAGATTACAGGTATTCTCCACCATGTCAGGCTTCTTTCTTTTCCTCCCTCCCTTTTTTTCTTTTCTTCCTCATGAGTACTGGAGGCCACCCTTAGGTCATGGTGGCTTGCAAGCAAGCAGTGTACTTAGAGTCATCTCCCCATCCCCAAGTAATTTTTCCTGTCTCACATGATCTATTTTCCCCCTTTATCTGTTAACATATTTTTGTTCAGGCTAAACTATGCTAAAACCTAGGAAATAAGTAACGATTAAGCTAATCGTGGTTCAATCCAGTAACTGATATAAGACCCATTGCCCAGAACTGGTCAAGAATTGAAGGAAGATGCCAGGATTCCTTTTCCCGCAGTAAGAAACTAGTAAGAAGTCTTGTTTGACCCTCAGCCAGTTTCTTTTCCCTTAGGAAGTTTCCCAAGTGAACTTGATGGGAGTTCAACTACTAATAATGCAAGACCATGAGAAGATCAAGAGATTTCCATGTTCCTGACTTTGCAGCAAACAAACCTGTGTCTTATAGCTTCTTATGTGAAATCAATGTTGTATCTGTCTAAATAGTTGAGGTTTAGATATTCTTTTTCTTTTTCTTTTTTTTTTTTAGATTTATTTATTATATGTAAGTACATTATAGCTGTCTTCAGACATACCAGAAGAAGGCGTCAGCTCTCATTACGGATGGTTGTGAGCCACCATGTGGTTACTGGGATTTGAACTCAGGACCTTTGGAAGAGCAGTCAGTGCTCTTAACCGTTGAGCCATCTCTCCAGCCCCCGATATTCTTTTTCTTGATGTTAAAAGCATATGACCAGATAAATCAGATGAGAAAGCAAGTAGAGATAAACTCTTAAGACTTACTGTTATTTCTGTAACCTCATGATCTTCACAATAGCCCAGTGAAACCTATTGATACTAGCTTTGTATTTAAACTAGCTTTGTTTATAAAACTTAGTAAACTATATAATTAATAGAAACAAAGCTAAGATTTGACTCTAAATCTCACATAAATTTTCACATTCTTTAAAAAAAATAAAATCTTTTCTGGTCCATATTTACAATTCTTTTTTTTTTTTTTTGTTTAAGTATAGAATAGAGTTTATTTAGGACATGGGGAGGGAAGTTAAGAGGGTAGCAGAGGCAGAGAAAGGCAGAGAGGAGAGAAGAGAGAAGTAGGGGCTGGCCATGACCACGTAGGAGGGAGGGGGAAGGGAATGAGGAAAGAGGGGGAACAAAGGGGCAAGAGGCAGGAGTAAGAAAGCTACAATTCTTTTTTTTTTTTTTTTTTTTGCTTTTCGAGACAGGGTTTCTCTGTGTAGCCCTGGCTGTCCTGGAACTCACTCTGTAGACCAGGCTGGCCTCGAACTCAGAAATCTGCCTGCCTCTGCCTCCCAAGTGCTGGGATCAAAGGCATGTGCCACCACCGCCTGGCAAGAGCTACAATTCTTATTAAAAAACAAATTGTGGAGGCTAGGAGAATAGTGATTATCCCTAAGTATTTGCTGCTGTTCCAGAGGACCCAAGTTCAGTTCCTAGTACCCATATCAGGTAGCTCATAAACACTTGTAACTTCAGTTCTAGGAAATCTAATATCCTCTTCTAGCCTCCATGGCCCACAGGCATGCATACATATGTGGTATACATACATACGTACATACATACATACATACATTTATACATACATACATTCATTCATACATACATACATACATACATTCATACGTACATATACACACAAATACAAATAAGTATTAAAAAAACAAATTATACTACTAACAGAATTTGGAGAAAGTTAAGGAATATTAAATTATTCTTATATCCTTAATAAGAAAAAATATCTATATAGCCTTTAAATACCTGCACTAAAGTCATATAGGAGAAAATATGTGTTACGTATTTATAAAAACCCTCAGAACATTTGGTGCATGAAAAACTGTAAAAACAAGTACAGAATCAGGCTTGTGAGATGGCTCAGCAGTTAAGGGCACTCACTCATCTTGCAGAGGTCATGGGGTCAATTCTTAGCATCCACATGGTAGCTTACAATTATCTATAACTCTAGTTCCAAAGGATGGAATGCCTCCTTCTGACCTCTGTGAATCCCAGGCAAAACAAGATGCACATACATGCAGGCAGACATTCATTAAAAATAACCATATCTTTAAAAAAAAAAAAAAAAAAAAAAAAAAAAAAAAAAAAGGAGTGCAGGATAAATTTTCACTGTAAGTTAATTTTTAAGTATAAAATATAATAAAATCACCAGGAGGTGGTGGCACATGTCTTTAATCCCAGCACTTGGGAGGCAGAGGCAGACAGATTTCTGAGTTCTGGGCCAGCCTGGTGAGTGAGTTCCAGGACAGCCAGGGCTATACAGAGAAACCCTGTCTGGAAAAACCACGTGCGCGCGTGCGCGCGTGCGCACGCGCGCGCACACACACACACACACACACACACACACCAAAAAACAAAAAACAAAACAAACAAACAAACCCACCAAAATATAATGAAATCAACCACTAACCACAGGAATTGGACTGTCTCCAATTCTCTATAAAGGGGTTCCAAATCAGCCAGGGTTACACAGTCACACTCAATAACAACAAAAAAAGAAGTAAATCACAAATATGTCCTAAATTGAAAGAACAACATCCTTATTTCAAACCATACCATTAACTCTGTATCTACAAGTATCTCCTAATGTAAAAACCACAAAGTAAACACTTCCTTAATTTTCAATTCTCTTTTCTTCACAGAAAACTGAGACAGTATACTTTCCAACAGCAATTAAAAAAAAAAAAGACACCCACAACAATCAGCAAGCTCATATTTTATATAGACACTCACTAAAACTGGGCTTTCAAAGGTTATTTATAATGTCATCTCAAACTAGAAGTACATTCATATAATCCTGCTTTAATTTTTGTTCAGCATTACAAAATATGCCAACTTCCTGAGCTGATAAATGCAACTTACCTTCCCACATGCTCTGCAATGATGCCTCCTTTTGGTGAATGTAAACCGAGCTTCACATTTCATGCAGTTTGGAGCCTGGGAATCAGGTACCCATACTGGTGCCACCTCACCTAGAGTGGTAAATGGCTTCCTTGTGGAAATTCCAAATTGACCAGCTCTGAGATCATTATCTGGACTATCTGGAGCTAATGCAAGGCATGGTCTACTAGAGATCTCGGCCTCATAACTTTCTAAATGTTCCCCATTTGTATCAGTCACAGAGACGTTTCCCAAAGTTGCACTGCATGCGTTGACTGCCGAGTTTTCCCCTAGTTTTGCTTTCCCAAGAACATCATTTTTGTTTTTACTATTATTTCCACTGTTTGCAGGAAGGTCATTTTGTAAATGGTCTGATAATGGCTTTGGAATCTGAAGTTTAAGATTAGAAGGTTGCTTGGGTCTTGCACCACCAAAAGGAACACTAATAGATTGCAGGTTTGCTATCTTGGGGGAAGATTGCCCAAGTACTGATGGAATTTGACTACAGAAATTATGTAAATAATTTTTCTTCATTACATTTCCAGTGCTGTTTAAAAGTAGTCCACTCCCTTCTGCGTTCTCATTTCCTCTCTGTTCATAAATATTTGAGTAGCATTCTGACTTGCTCTCTTCTATTTCTTTTTCTTCTGTTACTGAATCTTCTTTGGAGGGTAAAGTCTTTGGAACAAAAGATACTACTGGGCTCTGCATTCCATAGGAATCACAACTATTAGATAGGGAATTTGCTGCTGGTGCATCATTAACAGTGGAGAAATCATTTCCTTCACTTTCATTCATGGCAGTTCCTTTGAAATCTAGATCTGAATCTGCCATTCCAACACATTCTCCTCCACTATTAGCATCCTCAGGTTGGCTAATCTGTAAAACCATTTGATTCTCTTCATTTGCTTGGCTATCATTCATCTCATTTAGCTTCGTTACTTTCCAATTAGTCATCTTAGAGTCATTACCTTCATCTTCATCAGCTCTAGTTTCACTAGACACAAGACAATCTGCAGACTGTTCACATCTGTCCCTTCCAGATAAAGCAGGAGTATCTGGCTTGAGAGTCAACGATAAACCAGATGGGAGGGAGTCTTCAGCTGTCCTCTCCTCTGCTGGCTCTGTTTTTGTTAAGAGCTCCACACTTGAGTGGGAACAGGAGTTTGAGCTCCCTAGATCTGTCCTAGAAGAGCTGTCTGAGCCAGAAAGGTCCTCATCTGGCATATAATTCTCTTGCTTTTTAATGGCAGGCCCTCCATCCATTCCCTGGGATGAATTAATTGCTAAGTTTGTAACTGTAGATGTAGATGGGTCTCTACCTACATTTTCATTGTTCTTTAATTCAGAAGGGGAAGAGATACTGGTTGCACTGTTAGATGAAGCAGCACAGAGATGATTAAGAGAATCTCTCTCTGGTTTTGGTTTATTCAAAGCATCCATTTGTTTCTCTGAGTTTATACTTTTTTCCGTGGACCCATTCATACTAAAACTAAATTGATCCGTTTGCCTAGTTTCATTATTCAATGAACAACTAAAGGAATCTATGAGGGATTGACTATTATAATTATTACAATCCTGCAAATCACTTTGCAATATCCTTTTATCACAGTTATGCATGACAGCTACAACTAAAACATTCTTCTCTTCTGGCAGACAAGTGAGGCTTCCACATTTCTCCTCTCCCACTTCAACGGCACTAAATTGATCATCCTGATTATAGTTTCTCTTAATTAGTTGGTCTTCTGCCACAGCATTTTCATCAATCCACATCGTGTCAATCTCTGGATTTAGACTACAGTCTTGTCCATTAGCACAGGTCTCTTTTCCCTCCCTTGTAAGGGGATCTGAGCCAGTCAGAGAGAAAACTTTCAGCTGTGGTCCTGTCTCATTAGAAACTGTAGGTTCATTCACATTGGCTAATGCAGGGTTAAAAGACAATGGATGAGAAGGATCTAAAATCTTATTCCACTTTGTATCCAATAAAGTAGGAGAAACTGTTTCATCTGAAGGAAAAAAAGTAATTACAGTTAAATTTGCTGGTAACAGTTAAAAGGTACTTAAGGGCTATCCGACAAATATTTCCAACTATGCTTTGGAGAAAATGTCCCCAGAATATGACAGTATCTAACCTTTGCTAGACATAAGAAAAAAACATTTAAGACAATGCCCTGTAATTATCTGTCATCAAATGGTAATGCCTCAAAACATTTCAAATAACAAAGTTGGGCAGTGGTTGTGCACACCTTTAATCTCAGCACTTGGGAGCCAGAGGCAGGGGATCTCTGTGAATTCCAGAACAGCCAGAGCTATACAGAGAAATCCTGTCTTAAAAAAACAAACAAAAAATGAAATTTAAGTCAATTTAATTTTGTTATTACATTGAGATAAATAATAACACAATTAAATTGACCTATATAACCAGGAATGGGGAAGCAACTTTGGATTGTCTGTGTATAAGACAAGGTACAGACAATGAACAGTAGTGGAGACTAGTAACTGAGTGAGAAATTTTCTATGGAGATTAAATGCTATCTAATCTACATGACTGGGGTCTGGGTTACATGGATAACTCCATTTGCTAAACTATACAGTAAACCTTGTAGTCTTGGGAGCCTGAAGTGGGAGGACAACTGAGTCAATGATTTCAAGCCATCTTGAAAGCAAAGTGAGACTCTGTCACAAAACAGAACAAAACCAAAAACAAACAAACAAACAAACAAAAAACTTTGTATAATAAAATTTAGGTATTTTAGTGAATATAAAACTTATTTGAAAAAGATTTTTTTTTAAATGGGCCTAGAGATTTAGCTCAATTTTAACAGTGTCTAAGCCCTCAGTATGACATCCTATCCTGCATAAACTGAGTGTGTTGGCAAATATCTACAATTGTAGGGAGGTGAAGGCAGGAAGTAGAAAGCTGGAAGATCAGAAGTTCAAGGTCATCTTTGGGCTATATCCTGAGTCTGAAGGTAACCTGGCCAATATAGAAGACCCTATGAAGGAGGAGGAGGAAAAGGAGGAAGAAGAAGAGAAAGAGGAGGAAGGGAAGGAGAAAGAAGAAGGAGGAAGAGGAGGAGGAAGAAGAAGAGGAGGAGGAGAAGAGGAAGAAGAAATAGTAGCAGAAGTAGTAGTAGTCTGGGGAAATGGTTCAGTGGACAAAGGGGTGGCTGTGTAAGCATGAAGATCTATTAGATGCAGCGCTTATTTAAAAGAATACTAAGGCACAAGCTGGGGTATGGTGGCATACAACTGTAAACCCAGTGCTGTGGAGAGTACATACAAGCAGATTCTGGGAGCAGTAAGAAATCTGTTTTTAAAAAGCATAGAGACCACTGAGGAAGTGATAAAATGTTGACCTCTGGCCTCTACAAACATCCATCTATGTTCATAAGCTTCCATAAACTAGCGCTCGTTTGCTCGAGCGCTCTCTCTCTCTCTTACACACATACACACACACACACACACACACACACACACACACACATACACACACAGAGGCACACATGGGTGCATACACCCAAAACCTCCAAAACGTTAAAAATGAAACAGAGGTGCAGACAAAAATATAAATTAAATAAAAAAGGCAGTGTACTAATTACTGCTGATTGTGAGTTATAGTGCACTGACTGTTTTGTTTTGTGTGAGACAGGGTCCTTCTATGTAGCCCTGGTTGTCCTAGAACTCACTATGTAGACCTGGCTGCTCTCAAACTCACAGAGATCTACCTGCCTCTGCCTCTCAAGTTCTGAGATTAAAGGCATGTACCACCACATCCAGTATAATTTCTATATATCTAAAATTTTCACATAAAGTTTTTCTTTAAAAGTTTGATGTAGCATGTGAAATTCTTCTTGTAATAATGTTATTATTTAAGCTCATATTTATATTCTTACATAAGGACATTTGGGAAAATAGAATTTTTATTAAATCAATTTCTAGTGTACCAATAAACATTTCATCTATCGTTTGTTTATTTTGTAACAAATCATAACTATGATAAGCTAAGTTATTCTCACATTATAGTGCTATTTTGTATATCTAAATAAGTTAAATAAATAAAATACACATAGTGCCTTGTCATCTTTCTCCCTTCAGTAAACGATAACCATGGTGCTAAAATTAGACAGTTATAATTGTTAACACTAATCTTCAATGCACCTATGGACCTGATTAAGGATTTTACTATACTGTAATGCAACACGTGATTTACCTTCTCTTTCACCCACTGAATGATTTCTGAAGGCAGAAACCATTTCATTCTTTCAGTGGAAGGCTTACATTGCATAGTGCCTAGTGTGTAGTAGGTAATAAATGTACAAAAGCAAATATAAATAAAAGCATATGATTTGTGTAGCAAACTACAAAGTATATAATGTAGTTGGGAAACTAAGATAGATATAATATACATGAATAGCTAATTAGTGATGTATTAAAGATGATTATTTTATAAGAATACAAAATAAATTCTAGGATGAGTAAATAAACTTGAGTTCAGTAAAAGGAGGAACTAGACTAGGTTGCAAGCATTTTATCAAAAGTAAAGGATTTTCAAATAGGGAAACCAGGAAAAATACAACATCACATAAAAGACTTAAGAGAACAACAAATAAATCAGTTTGGGTCAAGAAAATAACCAGTCTACAGAACAATTAGACAAAGTAACACAAAGCAGAGAGTGAAAGCCATAGAACTTCAGGTTGTTTAAATAGGCTTAGTGATAGGTATATAACTTGGTTGATAGAGTGCTTATGTAGCATTCCTGAGGCCTGGGTTTGATTCCAAACACCACACAAAATCGGGCCTCATGAGTCACACCATCAGTAGGCACTATAGAGGCAGAGATAAAAGGACCAGAAATCCAAGTAACCCTCAGCTACAGGACAAGCTCAAGGCAAACACAGGGTTGAAAAAAGAGACCATATCTCGAAAAAAAGTTAGGTAGTGATGGTGGTGGAGCATGCTTTTAATTCCAGCACTCCAGAGGCAGTCAGATCTCCGACTTCAAGGCCACCCAGGTCTACAGAGTAAGTTCCAGGACAGTAATCTGGAAAAATACCCCAAAAGGATAAGGGATAAGTATCCCAAAAGAAATATATTTCTTACAAGGATGTTTAATAATATTATTGAAATAGGAAATTTGTGATGTACAGGGTGTGTGTGTGTGTGTATGTGTGTGTGTGTGTCTGTGTGTCTGTGTGTGTGTGCGCGTATGTGTGTGTTTCATTCTGTTGACAAGTTTCATGAAGCTTATACTGGCTTCACATTACTATCTGACTAAGATTAGCTTTGAACTTCTGATTTCCTGCCTCCTTCAACTAACCAGGTGCTGGAATTATAGGCATGCATCATACCTGGGTTGGGGAGTTGGAGGGGGGAGATGGTAATACAGATTTTATCTATGTGGCCCTAACTGATCTGAAACCCACTATATGAATTAGGCTAATCTTGAATTTGTGATATCCTCTTGCCTCTGGCTCCCAAGTACTAGGATTATAGGCCTAGACATTTGCCATATATTTTTCCCTTAAATTAGGAAATAAAGTAACAAGAAATGAGAAATTACCTTCCTGAAATTATTTTAAACATTAAGTTTAAAATATTTAAGTATCTGGCTCATAATGCTAAGAGATGCTATTTCTCCCTTTAAATATATTACATATTATTGTCATTACATCATCACATCTATTTTATTTTTTGAGATTTATTTCATTATAGATGTTTTGCATACATGTATCTCTGTGTATCAGTTGCATGTTTAGTGCCTGTGGAGGCCAGAGGAGGGCATCAGATTCACTGGGATTGGTGTTACAGACAGTTGTGAGCCACCACAGGGGTACTGGGAATTGAACCTGGGTCCTCTGTAAGAGCAGCCAGTACTCTTAACTGCTCAGCCATCTTTCCAAACCCTTAAATTTTTTTTTTTTTTTAAAGAACTTCATTCTCTAATTCTCACAGTCTCCATCTCATAAACCCAAGTAAATTTGCCAATGTAAATCCTCACCTTCATTTTGTTCAAATTCATCTAATACCTTGTCCAGGTTGTAAGCTTCTGCTTGGAAGTAATTCTCCATCAGTGAGGGACACTGCTGAAGAGGCTTATTTAAACCTAAAAAGTTTTAAAAATTGAGAGATATTTGAATTAGTAAAATATAATTTAAAGATCGTAGGTATACAAGGAAGAACAACAAATCTATTTGGATAATGATAAACAATAGTAAGACCTTTGATCTAAAAACTTATAAGCTAACAATTACCAAAATGCACATGTGTAAAACAATGATGGATAGAAAATATTCAGAAGAGCACTGAGTATGTTCCAAATATGCATCTTTCCAGTCACTTTTCCCTAAGCAAAAGAGTTAAACAGCTATTTCTTTAGCTATTTCTTTATCTTAGTAGTCTAGCAATGATTTACAGAATGCAGGATGGCATGAACAAATGATATATAAATACTCTATGGACTCTGAAGCCCACAGTGGTACTAGGGCCACTTCTCCACAAATACTGAGGGACAAATGTAGAACTATAATAACCATAGAAGTCAGATTTATTTAGTGTCTTATACTTCAAAAGATAAAATACAGGTGTTGGGAAGAAATCATTTTCAATAGGATAAAGTTACATTTCTCCAAGAAAGGGCAGTGTTCATAGCTTCTGTTAAATTTTTTAAAAAATGGTAAAGTTCAAGTACAGGTAAAGGATATTAATTTTAAAAATGACTGACAATTTTTTTAAATCTCTCCTTTTTAAATATAATTGTTAAACTTCCTATACTGCTGACCAAAAAGCATATATACAAGATATCTTTTTTTTTTTTTTTTTGGTTTTTCAAGACAGGGTTTCTCTGTGTAGCCCTGGCTGTCCTGGAACTCACTCTGTAGACCAGGCTGGCCTCGAACTCAGAAATCCACCTGTCTCTGCCTCCAAAGTGCTGGGATTAAAGGCATGCACCACCACCGCTGGCCATAGTGGGAGTTTTTAAAATGCCACTGATTATTCCTTTATTATTTAAGTTTTGGACTTTTCAGAGTGTCAAATCCCACACCAGAACCCATGCTGGTCCATACTCCTGAAGACTGGGATTACTGTTATAAGCCACATCAGGCTTACTGATTATTCCTTTTCTGAGTAGATCAAATTTAGATTTACTAGTGAAAAGTGGAGAAATGCTCCCAAGACAGGGAGGTGTTCCAAAAGAAGAATACCCTTGACTATCCCTTTAAACTAACTTATCTTTTAGTATGTGTTCATGTGTTTGTGCATATGTGTATATACGGCTTCACGTGAGTATACATGCATACGCAGCAGGTTCAAGTGGAGGCCAAAGGCCAACACAGGATGTCTTCCTCAATCATTTCTCCATTCTGTGTGTGTGTGTGTGTGTGTGTGTGTGAGAGAGAGAGAGAGAGAGAGAGAGAGAGAGAGAGAGAGAGAGTGTGTGTGTGAGAGAGAGAGGGGGGGGTCTATGCACATGTGTGTGTGAGTGCAGGTGTGCAAATGTCTTTGATGGCCACCTTATTTGAGGAAGGGTCTCTGTTGTTTTCTGCTATGTACACAAAGCTAGCTGGCATGGGAGCATCCAAGGATTTTCTTGTCTCTATCTTCGCAGTATGAGCACTGGGATTATATGTGGTTACCAGCCCAGCTGGCTGGGTGTGAGCTTGGGTGCCTGAACGCAGATGCTAGTTGTACACAGCAAGCACCTCACCCACAGAGCCCTGTCCTCAGTGTGCTGAAGAAGTAGCACCTGGGGACTTACCACTGATGAGTTGTTATTAAAATTGTTTGCTATTAATTTTTCTACTTAACATTATTTACTATTAAATTATAAGGGTTTTCTATGTTAGGATTAATAACTAAAGCTTGACTATACTGCCTCACACACAACAGATGTACAATAAATATCAGTCTGTTGGTCGGATTATTTACTAATCCTTTTATACCCTGCCTTCCCCGCAGAGCCTTATCCCTGCTGTCTCTAGGAACTGTTTGAGGTCTTAAGTCTTGAAACCTTGGTTTCAGTTTCAAAGAAATACCTGTGGTTTCCTGAAGCCTTGAGGGAGAGGTAGACTTCTTCCTACATAAGTCAGGATGTATGTCAGAATTTTTTGCTAGCCTTCCTAGAAAATGTCCATTTTATGTAAATTAGGAGCTCATTAAATTCACAAGTATATTTTGTAGAGATATATGATTGCTTTGGATTTTTTTTTTTTTTTTTTTTTTGGAGGTAGAGTTTCTTTGTGTATCCCTGACTATCCTGGAATTCACTTTGTACACTAGGATGGCCTCTCATAGATCTGCCTGCTTCTGCCTTTCAAGTGCTGGGATTAAAGAAGTGCACCACCACTGCCTGGCCTGGAATTTTTTTTTAAAGGAATTTTTAGCTCTAAAGTGTCTCTACTGACAAGAAAACTTTTAGAAATTCTGCAGAATTTCAGCCTTGAGGTCCCATTGATAGCACTAATTTGATTGCTGTTTTTACATCCTTTGACTTGGACTTCCTTTCTGTGCCACAGTGAACATGTGTAAACTTACGCATCATATATTACTAGGCATCTACTAGGCACTACTATTGTCCCAGTCACTAGATACAGTGACAAATAAGACTATGCCTTGGACCTAAAAAAGCCCAAGGTCTCAGGGGAAAAGAATGAGTCAACTTAAAACTTAAAATACTGTGGCTAGTACTATCTGATATATAATTTAAAAATAGTTAGATGTACCACTATTCTTTTCTAACACCATTGTGCAAATCCATGTTCTTTTGCATGCTAAAATTAGCTTCCTATGATCAAGGTAAACAGTAAGTTGATTATAAAAGGGCGAAGCCAGCTCTAGTAGAGAAATTAGTATCATGCCATACTTTGTTACTTCAAAAACAAACAGACAAAAAACAGAGCTGGCAAGAAGGCACAGCAGCTAAAAGTGCATACTGCTCTCACAGAGGACTTTAATTCAATTCCTACCACCCATGTCAGGTGGCTCATAATTGCCTATTCCATGGGATCCAACACACTGTTCTGGATTAAACCTGTCATTTCAGTGTTTAGGAAAAAGAGGCAGGAGGATCACAAATTGGAAGTGATCTTGAACCACATAGTGAATTCCAAACTAGCATGGCCTACCCAGATTTTGTCACAAATTAATTACTGTCTTGCTCTGAATTAAAGTAAAGTCATTTTGAAAAGTTGTACTGTTAGTTGAACAAGAGATTCTTCTGGTAATGAGGCAAGCAGTGTATGTCCATCAACCTGTATTCACAGATGTAATCCATCTCTCAAGTTTAGTGTAATAGGAAAATAAAACAATGACTTCTGCACCTGCCCCTTAAGCAGCCTTCGCTGTGCTTGCTCGTGATGCCTGCTTCCACTAAGCAGCACTGCTGACCCAGAATGTCTTCTTTGACCCTACAGAAAAACCAGAGCTCTTATTACATTTGCTAAAACAGTAAGTTCTAATTTTCATCTTATAAACACACTAAAGCCAGACAAATAAAAGTAACAAGTCTCAACAATAAATTAAAATTACATCTTCAGATTCAAAGACCTGCTCAGTGTGGAAGGCAGCCACATATACATTTATTGAAGAAAGTAAAACTTAAGTGTCAGGGAGGAATTAAAAACTACTCTGCGGGGTTCCATCTGCACCCAGAGCTGATCCTGTGCCACAGTGCTCCATAACCAATTACCATCTGAAGAAAGTTGGTCTCCCAGAAGTGCTGACACACCTGTGAGCATAGGTAAGACCACCACTCCTGCACAGAGGGGCCAGCCCAAAGTCCTCAGGAGACAGAAACCAAGAAGAGCCTGGAACAGGATCCTTCTGGTTTTTGTCTGTGCCTGGAGCTGACCTTGTGCCATAGCCCTCCATACCTAAATATTGCCGGAAGAGAGTTGGTCTCCCAGGAGTGCTGGCACACCTGTGAGCACAGGTAACACCTCCACTTCTGCTCAAATTCCTGGCCCAAGAGGGACCAGCCCAAAGTCATCAGGACACAGGAACCAAGGAACAGCCAGGGACAGGATCCTTCAGGTTTCAGTCTGCACCCCAGAGCTGACCATGTGCCACAGCTCTCCATACTCAAATTCATCATGAAGAGACATGGTCTCCCAAGAGTACTGACACACAGGCTTGCAGGAGGGACTAGCCACAGTCAGAGACAGTAACACCAGCTAACACCAGAGATATCCAGATGATGAGAAGCAAGTGCAAGAACGTAAGCAACAGAAACCAAGGCTAATTAGTATCATCAGAACCCAGTTCTCCCACCACAGCAAGCCCTGGATACCCAAACACACCAGAAAAGCAAGCCTCTGATTTAAAGTCACATCTCATGATGATGATAGATGACTTTAAGAAAGACATAAATAACTCCCTTAAAGAAATACAAGAGAACACAGGTAAACAGGTAGAAGCCCTTAAAGAGGAAACACAAAAATCCCTTAAACATTTATAGGAAAACACAACCAAGGAATTGAACAAAACCATCCAGGATCTCAGAATGGAAATAGAATCAATAAAGAAATCACAAAAGGAGACAACCCTGGAGAAAGAAAACCTAGGAAAGAAATCATGAGTCATAGATGCAAGCATCACCAACAGAATACAAGAGATAGAAGAAAGAATCTCAGGTGAAGAACATATCATAGAAAACATTGACACGACAGTCCAAGAAAATGAAAAATGCAGGCTGGAGAGATGGCTCAGCGATTAAGAGCACTGACTGCTCTTCCAAAGTTCCTGAGTTCAAATCCCAGCAACCACATGGTGGCTCACAACCACCCATAACGAGATCTGACACATTCTCCTGGAGTGTCTGAAGACAACTACAGTGTACTTACATATAATAAATAAATAAATCTTTAAAAAAAAATGAAAAATGAAAAAAGCTCCTAACCCCAAACAACTAGGAAATCCAGGATAAAATGAGAAGACCAAACCTAAGGATAACAGGTACAGAAGAGAGCGAAGATTCCCAACTTAAAGGGCCAGTAAATATCTTCAACAAAATTATAGAAGAAAACTTTCCTAACCTAAAGAATGAGATGCTCATGAACATACAAGAAGCCTACAGAACTCCAAATACACTCGACCAGAAAAGAAATTCCTCCCGACACATAATAGTCAAAACACCAAATGCACAAAACAAAGACAGAATATTAAAAGCAGAAAGGGAAAAAGGTCAAGTAACATATAAAGGCAGGCCTATCAGAATTATACTAGACTTCTCACCAGAGACTATGAAAGCTAGAAGATCCTGGGTAGATGTCATACAGACCCTAAGAGAACACAAATGCCGGCCCAGACTACTATACCCAGCAAAACTCTCAATTACCATAAATGTAGAAAACAAGATATTCCATAACAAAACCAAATTTACACAATATCTTTCCACAAACCCAGCCCTACAAAGGATAATAGACGGAAAATGCCAACACATGGAAGGAAATACATCCTAGAAAAAGCAAGAAAGTAATCTTCTTTCAACAAACCTAAAAGAAGATAGCCATACAAACATAATTCCACCTCTAACAACAAAAATAACAGGAAATAACAATCACTATTCCTTAATATCTCTTAACATCAATGGACTCAATTCCCCCATAAAAAGGCATAGACTAACAGACTGGATACATAAACAGGATCCAGCAGTTTGCTGCATACAGGAAATGCACCTCAGTGTCAAAGACACTGCTACATCAGGGTAAAAGGCTGGAATACAATTTTCCAAGCAAATGATCTCAAGAAACAAGCTGGAGTAGCACTCTTATATCAAATAAAATCAACTTTCAACCAAAAGTTATCAAAAAGGATAAGGAAGGATACTTCATACTCATCAAAGGAAAAATCTACCAAGAAGAATTCTCAATTCTGAACATCTATGCTCCAAATGCAAGGGCACCCACATTCATAAAAGAAAGTTTACTAAAGCTCAAAGCATACACTGCACCTCACACAATAATAGTGGGAGTCTTCAACACCCCACTCTCATCAACGGACAGATCATGGAAACAGAAACTAAACAGACACAGTGAAATTAACAGAAGTTATGGACCAAATGGTGTTAACAGATATCTATAGAACATTTCAGCCTAAAACCAAAGAATATACCTTCTTCTGAGCACCTCACGGTACCTTCTCAAAAACTGACCATACCGGTCACAAGACCATCCTCAACTGATACAAGTAGACTGAAATAATCCCATGCATCCTATCAGATCACCATGGTCTAAGGCTGGTCTTTAATAACAACAAAAACAACAGAAAGCCCACATACACGTGGAAGCTGAACAATGGCCTACTCAATGATAACTTGGTCAAGGAAGAAAGAGAGAGAGAGAGAGAGAGAGAGAGAGAGAGAGAGAGAGAGAGAGA
>JADRCD010208902.1:23874-47629 GCA_019843815.1 Montemys delectorum
TGAAATATAGTCTAACAGGAGTCAAACTGTAAAAGGAAACTTCAGTTGAAAAAAATGTCTCTCCATCAGATTGTCTGGTAGGCAAAAGATCATTGAGCACTTTCTTGACTGATGATTTATTATTGCAAGTGCCATCTCTGACCAGCTGGAATAAGAAATAAGTCTGCACAAGACAGTAATTCTATTTCTTCATGACCTCTTCTACAGTGACTACCTCCAAGTTTGATTTCCTGTCCTGACTAGCATTCTTAATGTACTGTAAGATATAAGATGTTCATTACAGACTTCTGAGGATTCATTAAGTAATTCACCAAGACAATCGTGTGAGAATGAGCAGCAGGTGATGAGGAAGGCATCCCTGTGAGGGCTCATTTGTTTCCTTCACCTCTTCCCAGCCATCTCCTCTCTCTCACCATGATCTTACTGATGCCCATGAAGGCGATCATCACCTCTACCATAGAAGTTTGGATATATAATGCAGCACCTGTTTGTACTCTAGTTTTTGTAATTGGAAAACATTTGATCTGCCGTTTGCCAAGAGACATTGTAAGACTCAATAATAACATTCTTTTTTTTTTTTTTTTTTTTTTGGTTTTTCGAGACAGGGTTTCTCTGTGTAGCCCTGGCTGTCCTGGAACTCACTCTGTAGACCACGCTGGTCTCGAACTCAGAAATCCGCCTGCCTCTGCTGCCTCCCAAGTGCTGGGATTAAAGGCGTGCGCCACCACCACCCAGCAATAATAACATTCTTAAAGGGTTACTGACCTTCAACAATAGCTCATTTGGCTTCCCAACACCCACAATAGCTACTAGGAAGTTATGATGTATGCTTCCAATAGAGAGTTTATAACGTCTGTAGCATAGAAGATTTGAAAACTGTTTGTTAAAAATGAGGAGGGAGTTCTCTGGGGGTGATTTGCAAAATGAATCAATAGTTAAGAGCATTGACTGCTGTTCCAGAGCACCAGGGTGTGGTTCCCAGCACCCACACAGCAGCTCATAACTGTCCTTAATTCTAGTTCCAGTGGATCCGATACACTCTTCTGGCTCCATGGGAAGAAGACACTCATGTGGTAGGCAATCTTACATGCAAGTAAAATATGAATACACATGAAATAAAACAACTTGTAAGGGTCAATTCTTTCCTTCCACTATAGGTCCCTAGCAATAAAACGTTAGCATCATTACCCACTGATTTATCTCACTAGCCCCATTTGTCTTAAAGAAATATTTGAATAAATATAAATGATAATTTAACTATTAGATTCAAGTTTAAAAATAAAAAGTGGGGGAAATCTTAAAAGTCAAGTACGCAGGAACAATTTACTGAATGAAATAAAGTTTAAGACGTCATTTTCCTTTAGGTAAATTTCAATGTTAGCCAGGTAGTAGTGGAGTATGCCTTTAATCCCTAGAATCAAAGGCATGCACTAGCTAAGAGGACAAATGTAAAGACCCAGGGAGGTAGGTGGTGGTGCACACCTTTACTCCCAGCAGTGGAGAAGCAGAGGCAGACAGATCTCTGTGAGTTCGAGGCCTGTGAGGCTTACAAAGAGTTCCAGGACAGCCAAAGCTACACAGAGAAATTAAATCTAAAAAACAAACAAACAAAAACAGCAAAAAATTAAAGTATTAAAAAAATGCCTACACACACAAATAGAGAATCACTTGATAGCTAATGTTTGGGTGACAAACCTTTCTTTAAAAGGGTTTACAGTTCTAATTTTTTAAAATTTATATAAAAATGGAAAAGAGAATTGAGGTTACTTGACCTTTTTTTTAAGTTTTATTGCATTATGATGAGAAAAGTTACAAGATTTCAATTTATCTGAATTTGTTAACATTTTTAAAACATATTTTAAGTAAATAGAATTAAATCACATTCTTGTTTGCCTTCAATACCTACAATATCTTTTTCTGTCATATTCTTTAAAATTTATAAAATATTATAACAATAAAAATTAGTATTATAAAAGTTGTTTGATATAAACAACAATCAATTTAACAGTCTTATGTAGATGCTTGTCTACAGCAATACTGAAAATACATATATTTTTCTCAATATAAATTTTAAATAACTCCAAACATATTAACTGTATATTTCAAAATAATATACCACTACTAGTATTTTTTTTAATAAACATAAATATATAAAGCCTTTTGGTTTGTTTGTTTTATATTTAGTAGAGCTTAAAATCTTGGCTCTTACTGTGGTACAAGCTCAAAATAAGAACAATTTTTAGACATTGGATTTCATTGTAATAAGGCTGTACTTCAATGACCCTCACATCACCAAAGGACTTTACCTCCATCATAGCTGAGAGTTGACAGTTCTGCTGCACCAAGGAATGAATTGTAGGCACAATTTTTGGATACAGACTTCCTGCTATGGTCAAAGCTATTTGACTTGAGTAAGTAACTTTATTCTCAGCCCACAGAGAACAGGTTACATTCATTTAAGAAATGGTGTGTGTATTAAGATGGCCTATCCATAAAGTTATTCACCAACTGTTTCAATGAACAATGGTTCTGCTTGGACTGTGGCAGAGACATTAGGTGAGGGTAAGAATTTGGTTTATTGGCTGTGATAATTTGGAAAAGCATTCATCTCAGAAAAAGAGTAACTTATAAAGACCTCTTCTTCAAACTTGATACAAGACTTACAAACATCAAGCAAAGCATTCAGTCTCACTCTTTGATGTTCTCTTATAAGCCCCCTCCCAAGTTGATTGTCTACATTGCTTTTGGGTATATAAATACTTTTAAAATGTGTAAGCTGTTCTGAAAACCATAGTATAGTGTAAAAACATGAAATAAACAATACTACTAATAGAGAGGCTGAGATAGGAGAAGCAAGATTTCAAGACCATTATGTTGTACACAGCCAGACACTGTCACGTACAAACAAGCTGAAAGTGTATATGGATTGTACAATATTGGACCTATTTCTTCAATTACCAAATTAGAGAGACCACGGGATGACAGTCAACAAATTTCTAATTCCTCATATTTTTGGATTTCAATCGATTGGGATATGTTGTAATATTAATTTTCATATTAAGATATTAAGAAAAAGTAATTGTTACTTCCTGTTGTTTTTGTTTTAAGAGGTGGAATTAGGTTTGCGTGAGTTTGTTGAAAGATTACTTTCTTGCTTCTTTTAGGGTGTAGTTTTGCTCCTTATGTTGATGGTTTCCCTCTATTATCTTTTGTAGGGCTGGATTTGTGGAAAGATATTGTGTACATTTGGTTTTGTCATGGAATATCTTGTTTTCTCCATCTATGGTAATTGAGAGTTTTGCTGGGTATAGTAGGCTGGGCTGGCATTTGTGTTCTCTTAGGGTCTGTATGACATCTGCCTAGGATCTTCTAGCTTTCATAGTCTCTGGTGAGAAGTCTGGTGTAATTCTGATAGGTCTGCCTTTATATATTACTTGACCTTTTCCCCTTACAATACTTTTAAAATTCTTTGTTTAGTGCATTTGGTGTTTTTACTATGTGATGGGAGGAATTTCTTTTCTGGTCGAGTCTATTTGGAGTTCTGTAGGCTTCTTGTATGTTCATGGGCATCTCTTTCTTGAGGTTTTCGTCCATAATTTTGTTGAAAGTATATACTGGTCCTTAACATTGGGAGTCTTCACTCGCTTCTATACCTATTATCCTTAGGTTTGGTCTCATTGTGTCCTAGATTTCCTGGATGTTCTGGGTTAGGAGCTTTTTGCTTTTTGCATTTTCTTTGACTGTTGTGTCAATGTTTTCTATGGTGTCTTCTGCCCCTGAGATTCTCTCTTCTATCTCTTGTATTCTGTTGGTGATGCTTGCCATCTATGATTCCATCTCCAGGGTGTCTCTCTTTATTATTTCTTTATTGTTTCTATTTCCAGTTTTAAATTCTGGATGGTTTTGTTCATTTCCTTCACGTGTTTGATTATGTTTTCCTGTAGTTCTTTAAGGGATTTTTGTGTTTCCTCTTTAAGGGCTTCTAGCTGTTTACCTGTGTTCTCCTGTATTTCTTTGAGGGTGCTATTTATTTATGTCTTTCTTAAAGTCCTGTATCATCATCATGAGAAGTGATTTTAAATCTGAATCTTGCTTTTCCAGTGTGATGGTGTGTCCAGGACTTGCTATGGTGGGAGTATTGGGTTCTGATGATGCCAGGTAAGCTTGGTTTGTGTTGCTTATATTCTTACATTTGCCCTGTACCATCTGGTTATCTCTAATGCTACCTGCCTTTGCTAAATCTGTCTGGTACCTGTCCTTCCTGTGATCCTGGTAGTGTCAGAACTCCTCAGAGTCAGGCTGTCTCTGTGATCCTGTGATTCTGTGATCCTGGGCTTGTGAGAGCACCTGGGAGTGGAGCTTCCTCTGCATATTTTGGGACTGGCTGCAGAGTTTGCGCCAAAGGTCTGCTCAGGGCACCAGCCTGTGCCGTGCCAACCCTGACCAACAGGAATTAAGACACGACACAACCGGTTCCTTCTCTTAGCGGTTTACTCAGGATACTTTACAGGTAGCATTGTGGAGAGGAGAGCCCGCGATCCCTACCCGGGCACAGCTTATATCTTAGTAGGAGCCCATGAACTCATGCCACGTGTCATCTCCCCATAGGCCAGGGAAGATCATGCCACTCAGAAGCACAACCTACAAGCCAAATCAGGTGTTGTTTATCTCAGAGCTCTTGGCCAGCCATTGCCATCTTTAGGGCAAGGTTCGGACGGCTCTCTACACCAGCCGACCTAGACTGACTAGAACCAACCCAAGCCACTGGGCTGGAGGTGTTCCTGTGTGCCTGGTCCCACTGGTCCCAGTTACTCCTGGTGTTGGGTCAGATGTTGTGTCCTCCTCACCTCTGATCCTGGGTATGTTAGAGTGCCTGGGAGTGGAGCTTCCTCTGGGTGTTATGGACTGGCTCTATTTCACTTTCAATTGATAAAAACCAAGCTCCTTACATTTTCACTCTGAAGCCTGAATCAAAATGGGACTAGAACAATAATGGTTCATGGGATTATCTCTCCCAGATAATGGAAAACTAAAATGTAAAATGCAATATGGGAGAGACTGACAGAATCATTTAAAATTAAGAACCAAAATTATCTTAAAAATAAGCTTATATGGAAAATGACAGGAATAAAGATGATATTCAATAGGTAAAGTGCAAGAAAGTGTGAGCAACCTCTGATATGAAGACATTAATAACAGAAAATAGCAACTTCCAAAATACTAGCTGTAAATTTGAGAATAGAAAATTAAAAGAATAAAACAGAATTTTCTTAGTTAAATATGTGTCCTGTCTTGGTTCTGATTAATAAAATTCACATAGAACACATTAAGTATCTTCCCAGTAGCTAAATTTCTTAATATTCCATCAGGAAGTCTGACAAGGAGTTCAAACACTGCCCAAGTCTTCTTTCTCACAACCTTACTGTGTAGACTACTGTGTAGTCTGGGAGCTCAGGTGGGTGTGGCAAATCTTGGTACCTAAATGGCTGCTAAAGAATCAGCCAGTCCATGTAACACTCCTCCCTCATTTTCAAACAGTTTTGATGTTGCCTAAGCTGGCCTAGACCTTGCTCTACAGCCTATGCTGGCTTTGAAACTTTAACTTCTCCTGCCTCTGTCGCTCAAGTGCTCAGATTACAGGTGTGTGCACCACCACCCCAGTCCAAATGATTTTATAATGTGACTATGTCTATCTTCCAAGAGAGTTCATCTGTCTCCTTCCTCTACACCTGGGCAGACCTTTGTGCCTACATCTATTAAAAGCTTAATGTAGAAAACACATAACTTCCAAGGCCAAGCCATCAAAGGTGAACCAGCTTCTGCTTGGTCTCCTGAGGACACTCACTCTTTGAAGACAGTTATGTCAACACAAGAAGGCTACATGTAGATGATCTACCACATGAGACTTATACATGTGAATGGCAAGGCTAAAGATAACTCTAGCTTCAGTCACTGCCTCGCTACAACTTTATGAAGATCTTAAGGGACAAGAGGAACAGGTATAAATGAAGTCTAAGTAACTGCAGCATTTCTTTTACTAAATGATTTTGCTCTAACTTCCAACTTATATGACTCAATAAAGCAAATCTTCAAAAAAACCAAAGTATAGTGGCTCACTCCAGCACTAAGTTAGACTGTCACAAGTTTGAGGGCAGCCTGGGCTTCCTAGTGAGTTCCAGGCCAGCCTGTATAACATGAGCCCTACCCCCTTTGTAATTATAAGTAACAGCAAGCAGTAACTTGGGCCTCTGAGAGTCCAGTTTAGGAAACGTACATTATTGAAACATGCAAAAAGTTAGATGGGGGTTGGGGAGCACTCTGAAAATAGTTTTGAAAGTCTCATTTACCTTTCAGTGCTCCCTTCTTTCCAGTACTATTCTAGTAATTTTTACAGACTAACACACAAGAACTTGCCTAAGTAACTTGGAGCTTCTTAATGGGTATATGCTACATAATTACCACCACCACCTCCACCACCACCACCACCACCACCATGGTGGTTTCAACATGCTTGGCCCAGGGAATGGCACTATTAGGAGGTGTGGCCTTGTTGGGAGAAGTGTGTCACTGTGGGGTGGGCTTTGAGATCCTCCTCCTAGCTGCCTGGATGTCAAATCTTCTCCTGGACGCAGTCGGATCAAGATGTAGAACTCTCAGTTCCTCTAACTCCATGCCTGCCTGGACAATGCCATGCTTCCTGCCTTCATGATACATGACTGAACCTCCAAACTTGTAAGCCAGCCTCAATGAAATGTCCTTTATAAGAGTTGCCTTGGTCATGGTGTCTGTTCACAGCAGTGAAACATTAACTAAGATGACAATCATCATCATCATCATCTCACCAACCCAGAACTTGAGTGTCACTCTTAACTATTCTTCTTACCTCTGCATTCAATAGAACTCCAAGTCTTGTCAGTCACTCTTTAAGTCTTTCCAACCCATTCATTTTACTCAGTTTCCTCTGTTATCTCCCATACTTCTACCATCTTTTATTTGTCCAGAATCTGAAAGATCCAAACCACTCTGCTTGCATTCCTATTTGGTATCCTTCTAGACTATTCCATACACGTATCTAATTTTATTGTTTTCATTCTTTTGAAATTTTTGTTACATCATTTATTTATGGGGGGGGTGCGATGAGCACCAGAAGTCAACTCATAGGAATCAGTTCTCCTTCCACCATGTGGCTTCTGGGAATCAAACTCTGACTGCCTTGCCTTTCAGCAAGCTCCTTTACAAGCTAAGCCATTTCACAACACCCTTGCTTTCATCTTAACAACATTCAATAGCCTCCTTTATCCTATAAGACAGGCCATACTTCCACAGCTGGCAATGTTCTTTGATTTGGTACCTTTTCTCTATTCTCAAAATCTTACTCTGTGTATTAGTGATCTTGATCAATGTAAACATTTAGTTGTCCATCTCCATTTCCCAGAACAGAGTTTTATATCAATAGATATGCTGCAGCATGGACAGGCCCTGAGAATATTATGCTAAATCTAACATGTTGCACTTGCTCGCTCACTCGCACTCTCTCTCTCCCTACCCTCTGCACGTCCATGTGTGTGTGTGTGTGTGTGTGTGTGTGTGTGTGTGTGTGTAATTTCATGCATATGAGTGTTTTGTCTGAGTGTATATATGTACACTACATAAATTCCTAGTGCCTCTGAAGGTCATCAGAAGGTATCCAATCTTCTACAACCAGAGTTACAGATGTTTATGAAGCACCATATGGGTGCTAGGAATTGAACCTTAGTCCTCTGTAAGAGCCTTTAACCCTTGAACCATCTCTCTAGCCTTGGAAGTGATTTATTTGTTTTGGAGAGTTTTGTTTGTTTGTTTGTTTGTTTGTTCTGAGACAGGGTTTCTCTGTGAACCCTGAGTTCCTGGCTGTCCTGGAACTCAGTCTATAGAGCAGGTGCCTCAAACCCAAAGACCAGCTGGCCTCTGCCTCCTGAGTGCTGGAACTAAAGGCTCGTACCACCAACAGCAGCCCAGGAAGTGATTATTAATAGGTACTGATGGTGATGTGATAAAAGTGTTCTGGATCAGACAATACTGATGGTTGCACAACACTGAATTTATTGAAAATATAAAGTATACACAGAATGTATAAAGGAGTTAATTTTATGTTATTAAATTATATCTAAATAACAATCAAATATTTCTATTGACTTAAGTTTTATTGTATAATGAGAAAAGATACATAATTTCAATTTAACTGAATTTGTTAACATTTAAAAACATATTTTAAGTAAATAGAATTACATCACATTCTTCTTTCTCTTTGGTACCCCAACTCCTCCCAGAGAACCCCCCTTTAATACCTGCCATACCTTTTGTTTTGTTTTTTTTATTTTGTCATATTCTTTAAAATTTATAAAATATTATAACAATAAAAATGAGTATCATAAAAGTTGTTTAATATAAAACAACAATAAACTGAACAGTCTTAAGTAGATGCTTGTCTACAGTAATACTGAAAATACATACGTTTTTCTCAGTATAAATTCTAAATAATTCCAAACATATTAACTGTATATTTTAAAATAATATATCACTACTAGGTTTTTTTTTAATGAACATAAATAGAACATAACAACAATCTCTGAATTGAATCCGTACACTGAATGAATGAATGAATGAATGAATGAAAGACTTCACATGTTACCATTTAGGCCTAGGTCTGGGATAGAGGCCTATCTTTTCTCCCATGTTTTTACAATGCTTATAACATTTATCAGCCTGCTTAGTTGATTATCTTCCCTTCCAGACTCCTAAGGATATGAATCCTTTTTGAGGATATGAATTGCCCTTAACATTTTGATTATGGCAGATGACACCACTTATGGCATAGAATACATACTTACTAGCTATTTGTGAAACAAACTGAAAGATTTCAAAGCACTTTCATCTAAGAAATTTCTAACATAAAGGATCTCAAGAGTTGTGCAATAATTGCTAAAATTGTAATGCATTTAGAAATCCAAAACTTATGAATGACAGCATAAAGTAATGGCTTGCATATTGAAGCTTAAATTATGTTTGATCAGATATTATACTTTCTACCTACATTCACTCATCTCTGGAAATTTTTTGTATTAGTTTGACTACTTTCAAAAAACAGTATGATTCAAGACTATAGCAATATGTATCTGGTAAGAGCAGGCCTAGAATTTTTAACCAACCATCATAAACATGTCATATACAGGTTGGATGCTTAAGCCATGTGAACACTTTAATGATCAGTTGTGAACCGCGCAATCGTCTCGCCAGCAAGAACGCACGTGGACACCAGGATCCTTCTGCAGCAGGCGTTTATTACATTTTCAAGAGGAAGATTCCAAGCCCCGAAAAAGCACTGCTTATATATACCCTGGAGCAGCGTGTTCACCTCTGATTGGCTGTTTGCTCATTACCTCATGTGACGCCCCGGGATAGGCTGTGACTTGGCGAGCTCTGGCCCTTAGCACATGCGCAGACTACTTGTATACAGGGAGAAGACACCGGATGCCAGTGCCATCTTGTAATAGCGATAGCCAACTCGGGCGTGGCTCTCTACATCTCCCCCTTTTTGTTTTAAATGATAGGCTCTGGCCGATGCCCCGTGTCTTAGGCTAGCTGATGTGCTGTCCATTACCAGCACCAAGAGATCGGTGGGATCCTTTGGATCACTACTCATTGGTGTGCTCCTGGTTTATGGCATCAGCCTAATCCCGTCGTAGGGGCCAAAGGCAGTGGGCCTCGAGGACAAATGGCAGTTTGACTCACTCTCCCGTGTGCAATGGGATAAGACCCCACGAGGTGCAAGAGCTAAGTCTCGCTGACCATTAGCTTTTAAGTATTTACTTTGTTTTTAGCATGCTGAGCCAAATATCAGGAGAGGCTCCTTGCTCTACTGCAGCAAATGCTTGGGCAATTACTACCTTGTCACATTTTTGTTGGGCTCTGAGCTTGCAAACCATCCAGAGAAGAAACACTAAGCCAGCACACAAGGCAACACCAAACAGGCCAATTCCCACCCATTCCTTAAGGAAATAAAAGGCTGAAGAAATCTAGGAGGTAAATTTCCTTGAGCCAGGGACAGATCTAATATTCTGAAGAGCCATGATGAGGACAGGAATTATCTGCCGGGATATTCTCTCGGGAGCCATCTTCTGTGATGAGGATTTTTCGTGTCAATCGCTCCGGCAGCCAGAACAGGTTGTTTTCTTCCTGTGGGAAAACACAAACAGCTCCCCTGGATCTTATCAAGATAGGATCCGGACCCTTCCACTGGTCAGTCAAGACATCCTTCCACTTGACCATTTCTTTTGGCCTATCAGGCTCTAAGCAATGGCGGTCAGCAGCCAAATGGCCCTGACTATCCAGATTTAAAAAATTAAGAGTAAAGAGTGCTATAGAAACGGTTACTCATGGCACTAAGGGTAGAGCCTCCTTGACTCCCCCTTTTTGTTTTATTAGATAAGATTTTAGCGTGCAATGAGCCCGTTCTATGATGCCTTGTCCTTGAGGATTGTATGGAAATCACACACAAGCCAGGATATTTCCACTCGCAGCCTACTTGTGCTAGCTGTCAAAGGGTATTTATTTGTTCTGACTCAGCTGCATCACGGCAGCTGCTTCCTGCATTGGTTAGTGGGCCTCCAAGCTCTCTACACACCTTCATCCAAGTCTCTAGTTATATGGAGTAATGGCGGCTCGGCATTCCTTAGTGCACTGTTCATACACTAATTGTTTGATCAGCGGCATGGCTGCATCTGGATCACCAAAGATTCTCTCTGCAGCTTCTACTAATCTAGCCACAAAGTCAGAAAACAGCTCTATGGTGCCCTGTAAAATTTTTGTAAGATTCCCGCTTACCTCCCCTTTATTACCAATCTGATTCACTTGCTCAAAGACTTGCAATGGGTAACCAGTCTGTTGATTAGCAAAGCATCTTTGCCCCAAAAGCGTATCCCTATCCCAGGCTTGATTCCCAGCTACATGATTAGCGTCTGCCTGTTCATTAGCAAATTAAAGTGAAAGAGGCTGTGATCCGTAAGTATGGACTCAGCCAAGGACTTTATAACCTTAAAATCCAAGGCTCATGAAAACGCTGACCCTGTGCATCTTGAAAAACTGGACAAACAAGTGACAATTCAATTCTAACTGTAGGGCTGACAGTAGGCCCCGTATCCAACCCTCCTTCTCTGACTCTACCGAACGCTCCTCTCCTATCTGCTCCAATGCTGCCTGTGAGCTCGCTGGGGGCCAGGAAGCCGCGCGGTTCCTATTTCCCGCCTTCTTTTGCTCTCGATTTTGCCGCCTATCTGGATGGTACCTTTCCTCCCCACAGCGAGCCGCCTCTTCATCTAGGTCCTCCCCCTCAGAGGGACTCAGTTCTTCTAACTCAGAGCTATCAAGCCTCAAGACCTCTAGTTCCTTTACCGGATCCTTTGTATGCTTCTCTCCCAGGGCATCCTTTCCCTTATCTCTCGCTTCCGCGGACTGAGCGTCCTTGGAAGGGCCTATTTTCGTTTTCAGCGTGCCTTTTCTTTTTTCTCTCTGAGCTCCTAGTCTCCTATCCCGCTCTGTTTCTGACATGTTGTCTTGTAAGCAAAACGAAACCAAAAGAAAAAGAGAGAGCGCTAACAAAACAATAATGGAAGCTTCTAAACAAGGAGAAAAATGAAAGAGATCAAAACCAAAAGAAAGATGAAGGAGATCAAGACCGAACATGCCTCTCAGAGCTTATCTTTGTCCTGCAGTTCTGAATCCTCCTGGTGAACGGGGGTCCCCTCGGCGCCGGCGATGGTGAATTCCCGGGTTTCTCGGCACCAACTGTGATCCGAGCAACCGTCTCGCCAGCAAGAACGCACGTGGACACCAGGATCCTTCTGCAGCAGGCGTTTATTACATTTTCAAGAGGAAGACTCCAAGCCCCAAAAAGGCACTGCTTATATATACCCTGGAGCGGCGTGTTCACCTCTGATTGGCTGTTTGCTCATTACCTCATGTGACACCCCGGGATAGGCTGTGACTTGGCGCGCTCTGGCCCTTAGCACATGCGCAGACTACTTGTTTACAGGGAGAAGACACCGGATGCCGGCGCCATCTTGTAATGGCGATAGCCAGCTTGGGCATGGCTCTCTACAATCAGTCAGTGATGCAAAGATCCCTGCTATAACAATCTAGTCAATTTAAGCTTTAACTCGTGGTCTAATATTTAACAGTTGGTGTTACTTTTACCAACCTTCAGTTTCTTTATAGTATATAGAATATAATTTATAGTATATAGGGAAACTAAAGTTTGTAATATATATAATATACACAGACATATGTATTATGTAATACACACACACACACACACACACACACACACACACTTTTTTTTTTAGAGAGAAGGTTTCTCTGTGTATCCTTGGATGTCCTGGAACACACTCTCTAGACCAGGCTGGCCTCAAATTCAGAGCTCCACCTCCAGAGCACTGAGGTCAAAGGCATGTACCACCAACACTCAGCTACATAATAGTGTATTTTTAACAATGAAGAATTTTACTTGGTAATAGGAACTTTACATGAAGTGCCTTGCAGAGACTTTATATATAATGCTCAATAGATAGTAGCTATTATTTAGCAAATTATTATTTAGTAATAGTAACTTATATGAAATATTTAGAACAAAAAGACCGAATGTAATCTGAACCATGAAACCAATCAATGGATTGGTCATTTATACAACTAATCCATTAGGATCCTTAGTCTTAAATTGAAGTCAGGACAATGAAATAGAAAAAAACAAAAAGGTAACCTTATTGTCAAAATTTCAGAAAAGACTAAATTTGATCCTAAAATGATACACTTTTAGATATCAAAACTCTTAATCACAGTACCACAGGAAAAATGAGATAATCTCTGAGAAGAGCTTTATTCTTGTAGCTCAAGATCAAAATACATTAAGGAAGTAGAATCTGGGAAACTGACATTGTTGCTGCTCCATGATCTCACAGGGCTTCAATTTCTAGGCTATTAGTCTGGCACCATTCACAACCATCAGATTCTTATTCAAGAGCCATAACTGCTTTCAACTAGTACACACTAAGCAAAAAAACAAGAGTCTAATGAATATTGGAAAATGTAGTTTATAACAGGTGTATAAAATGTATTCAGACAACAAAGTCCCCTCTCTTTGCCCATCTACTTCGAGAATGAAGACCATTCTCAGCAATCAGACTGTCAACATTCTGTCACTCTGAAGGGGGCACAGTCATTGTGAAGGGCCCCAGAGGAACTCTGCGGAGGGACTTCAAACACATCAATGTAGAGCTGAGTCTTCTTAGAAAGAAAAATAAAAGGCTCTGGTTGACAAATGGTGGGGTAACAGAAAGGAACTGGCCACTGTCAGAGCCATCTGCAGTCATGTTCAGAACATGACCAAGTGTGTTTCATTGGGCTTCTACTAAAATGAGGTCTGTGTATGCTGACTTCCCCATCAATGTCATTATTTAGGAAAATGGGTCTTTAGTTGAAATCTGAAACTTCTTGGGTGAAAAATACAATTGCAGGGTTTGGATGAGAATGGTACTGCTTATTCTGTCTCTCAAGCCCAGAAGGATGAATTAATCCTTGAAGGAAAAGATACTGAACTTGTTTCAAATTCAGCGGTTCTGATTCAGCAACCCACAACAGCTAAAAACAAAGATATCAGAAACTTTTTGGATAGCATCTATGTATCTGAGAAGGGAATCATGTAGCAGGCTGATGAGTGAGGCCTCAGTTTCCCAACTCCAGAAACAACATCCTAATCACAAGTACAATTTGGGCTCTTTGGGGACAATGAAAAACAAAACAAAACACAAAGTCCCTAGTACAGTCACTGATTTGAGATCAGTATTAAAAGAAAAAATGTTTAATACTCATGTCTGGAGTACTACAACCCTAGACCATTTAAATAAATTTACATACATATAACACTGAGTCAGAAATCACTGAGATATATAACATCCTTGGGATGGTTAATTTTACATAGGAATTTGAGACAATGGATGCCTAGGTATTTGAATAAAGATTGTTTCTTGTTGTGTCTGTGAGAGTGCTTTAAAAAAACTAGCATTTCCACTGGTCTGAGTAAAGAACATTGTCCTCCCCACAATATATGTACACATATATATATATCATGAGATTATTGTAAGCCCTTGGCTCATGCAGTATGAAGTTGTATGTCCACAATCTGCTGACCGGTCATTTTTTTTTTCTATCCTCTTTATTGGCTCTGTTTATCCAGAGAATCTTAACACAAAGTCATACATAAACCAACTGTTCATGACTAAACCATAATTATGAGCACATTAACTCAATTCTATACCTTGAATTTTTAGAAAGCATCCCATCTAAATTGTCTATCACTGCCCCATATACACATTCTCTCCACCCTTCCCCTCCCCTCCCACCCCTACTTCCCCTGATGTTCTGTGACCAAAAGAAGTTAGTGACTGAGAGACTCACTGAGAATATAAGTGTCTTACACTTGGGAACCTTCTATGTGACAGAGTAATGGATTTATAATCTATAAATGGTGTACACAGAGAATGGCCTGACATGGTTGCACACAACTGTAATTCTGCACTCAGGAGACAAGCAAAAAAGAGCTGCAGCAAGTTCCAAGACAGCCTGGTTTATACAGCAAAGTCTAGGCCACCCAAAACTACTATACCTAGTAAGACTCTGTGGGGTGATCTGATATGCTTGGCCAGGGGGTAGTACTATTAGGAGGTGTGGCCTTGTTGGAGGAAGTGTGTCACTGTGAGGGTGGGCTTAGAGACCCCCTTCCTAGCTCCTGGAAGGTAATCTTCTCCAGACTGCCTTTGGATGAAGATGTAGAACTCTCAGCTCCTCCAGCGCCAAATCTGCCTGGATGCTGCCATGCTCTCACCTTGACGATAATGGACTGCCATGCTCTGAACCTGTAAGCCTGCCCTAATTAAATGTTGTCCTTTTTTTTTTTTTTTTTTTGCTTTTTTTTTTTTTTTTGTTTTTTCAAGACAGCGTTTCTCTGTGTAGCTCTGGCTGTCCTGGAACTCACTCTGTAGACCAGGCTGGCCTCGAACTCAAAAATCCGCCTGCCTCTGCCTCCCAAGTGCTAAATGTTGTCCTTTATTAAGAGTTGTCTTGGTCATGGTATCTGTTCACAGCAGTAAAACCCTAACTAAGACACTCTGTTAAAAAAAAAAAAAAAGTAAGACAGTTTATATAGAGTTAAAGTTCCCAGCACATAAGAAGCTGGACCTACAGCAGTGCTAACACCAAAGTAAAATGCTAAGCAAACTGAAAATTCAACAATTCTTCTTAGATCCATAAAAGAAGTGAGATCACAAGCAAAATGACTGCTCCCAAATTTGGAGAAAGTCAGATGAATACAGAAAGTCACAAATTACATAAGTAGAAACTCATAGGCAGAAACCTCTGCAAGCAAGCGCTGGGGTAGGGCAATCTGGGTTGTAAAGGATGAATTGCTAGAGGCTTAGTGTGAATATCTCTGAAGAGTCAAAAACTCCAAATCAAAGGACAGCCCCACACTCTTAATGAGTTTTACCTTCAGGAGCTCAAACTGTAATAGTTACAGTCAGTATCATAGAGGAATCCCATAAAGCTTCTGGCAAGGAAAGGAATAAAAGAACTATTTTGAAACAAGCCAATTCTTAACAAGGTCTGTCCCCTGGAGACATTCTTTTACTAGAACACAACCTGCTAGAGTTATATCATAGCCTAACTGACCTGAGACAAGGCAACATAAATACCCAACTCTAACCCATTTTACCCATCTTGTCCCCTGGAAACAAGGGAAAAATACTAAATAGCACTTGTGAAGTTAACAGGTCAAAGGGACAGGTTTGCTCAAAGACTGAACCTTAATCACAGGACTCCAGAGTGTTTCCCTTCTCTACCCCAACTTTATCATATTACTAAAGATCTATTTATAGTTTCTTTTACCAAGTACATCATGTCCTGCTACCAAGTAATACAGGGTCAGGGAGGCAAAGAAAAGCAGATCTCTGAAGCTTGTCAGGTAGCTAGTTTAGCTTACAACCAATTTAGCATACATGGCAAAATCTAAACCAGCTAGAGACACCATTTCAACACTGAGCATCTCCCTCACAATTTCCATCCCAAACCCCCATAATAACAGGAAGGACCTAGGGAGCCCTCCCTACTCTCTTGACTACCATCAGTAAAGTTCATTGCACCCCCCTAAAAAATAAGTAAATAAATAAACTAACAAACAAACTCTATTGAGTTCCATAAACCATGATGGACCTATAGTTCACAACAAACTAATGCATTTATAAATACCTAGAAAAGCTCCAAATATAAAATACTAATAAGGAACTAATTAAAAGCATCCTTTGTAGATAAAGCAATTGCTATACAAACTTGAGAACCAAAGTCTGCACTCCCTGAAATCATGCATAATCAGATGAACCAATAATATAAAGAAAGAAAGGTAGAAACAGGAGGATCTCCTGATACTCCCAGGCCAGCTAACTTGGCATACTCTGTGGTGAACAGAGAGTGATAGAGTTTCAAGCTGGAGAGATGGTTCAGATAGTAAAAGGCACATGCTACCAAGCCTGGCATCCCCTGGGATCCAATTATTGAAAGAAGAGAACTGAGTCCTGCAAATTATCCTCTAGCTTTCACTATGCACTGTGGCATGCACACAGACACCTACACACACAAATAAATAGCTGTAGAAAAATTTTAAAAGATTAGTTGGCCAGTGAGCTCCAAAGATCCTTCCATCTCTGTTTCCCAATGGAAAGTGAGTCAAAAAGCTTAAAAGTAATTTTGAATTTATAAATTCTTCCCCTTTAAGTAACTGATGGAGGGTCCAGCATATTATACTCTAGATGAATAGCTATGTTGGAACAAATTCAGAGTTCTCCTTGCTGGGCCACAGACTCCTAATAGGAATGACAGTGTGATCCACACATGGTATCACTTCTGCAAGGCTTCACAATGCTATTATACAGAAGAAGCTCTCAAGTGGTTTTACTCAGTTTCCATCTTTGAATATTCATGAAAGGATCTAAAGTAATCCTGTAAAACTTGCAAACCCTTCCACATAAAAAGACTGCACTCTGACTTGCAGCTCAAGGTAGCTCTGCAGAGTCTGGTGGTGTTTAGGTCTCAATACATATATTCATTGTCCCTTTCAAGTCTTTGTTCCAAAAATGGGGGGTGGGGCAAAAAACAAACCAACCAACCAAATAAAACCTGTCCTGAACAATTACAGGGCCCTTAGCCCATGGAGTGCTTCTGAGGCTGTATCCATTAGAGCTACTCATGTTTCATTCTCTGGTCTCTCTCTCTCTCTCTCTCTCTCTCTACATTATTTAAGAATGAGTTCACTTCAGCACTCTACACACAACTTTTGGGTCTCCTTTTCCATGCCTGCCTGGCTAAGTGCTTTAGACTGGTTACTTTCCAGGCTATCTTCTCAGGATCTAGGCTTGCAATCTCACATGAAACAATGTGACAGTGTGGTCAAAGGGAAATAGTGCAGGATCCCTGGTGCCAGGTGGCCTGAGCTTGTACACTGGCTCAGCCATCAGCTAACTATGTGAATGTACATTTCCAAAACCTTAGTTTCTTTTTCCTTTTTTCAAATGAGGATAATATCAAGAATATCTAACCCACTTGGGACATAATACTGCAATACTATTATAAAATTAGATGACAATGTAGAAATACTTTATACAATGGTCTACAAACATGAACCACTACCATATGTGGCTCAAAGGCAGTATAAATAAAAGGACAATTCACTTCATGGTGACAAAAACATTTAGAATATCTGACAGGATCATGGCTACTTCTCCACAACCTGGCACATTCTTTCTTTTTTTTAATTTTTATGTCTATAGATGTTTTTTCTGAATTTATGTCAATGTGCCACGTGCATGCCTGGTGTACAAACAAACCAGAGAGAGTGTTGTATTCCCTCAGTTACAAATAGTTGTGAGCTGCCATGTAGATACTAGGAATTGAACCTGGGTCCTCTGGAAGTGCAGCCAGTGCTCTTCAACACTGAACCATCTCTCCAGTTCCCAAAGCCTGGCATATTTATTGAATAAAAAACTAAAAAGAATAATGGAAAATGAAAAGAGCACTCAATATTGACCTTATCGAAATACAAAAACATCTACATTTCAATTTCCTTCTTTGTAAAGGGTGTAAACTACTACCCACTCCAAAAAGATTGCTGTGGACACTAAGAGAATGATGCCCATAGAATTCAATAATGAACACTCTGGCCCTGCTTCCTTCCCCTAAGTCTATTTAGAAATTGATTTAAAAAAATAGCTAATAGTTAAAAACCAATGGATACTGGTTCGTATTTTTTCAGGCACAAAGAACTATCATCTTTATTTTCAATAAGTCAACTATTTGAAAGAACTACATGAAGCCCGTGAGATCATGTTAGGCCATAAAATAAGCTACGAATACTTTAAAGATTTAAAAATCATATAAAATACATGTTTTTTTAATCATAGCAGAATACAATTTGAAATCAGAAGAAAAGGTCTGAGAAATTCCCTACATGTGAGATTTTGTTTGTTTGTTTGTTTTTGAGATATAAAGTTCCGTGTGTCCCAGATTGGCTTCAAATTTACTATATAGCTAAGGATGACCTTGAACTTGCCCCTGTTTCCATATCCTGAGTACTGAGATTATAAGGGTGGACCATTCTGGCTGATTTATGTGGTGCTGGGGATCAAACCCTAGACTTTGGGCATGGATAAGGACTCTACTGACTGAACTAGAATCCCCAGTCTAACATATAGAAATTAAACAACATACAAATAACCAAAAGGTCAAAGAATACATTTTGGGGCTAGAGAGATAGCTCATAGTTAAGAGCACTTGCTACTCTTGCAGAAGACATGGATTTGGTTCCCAACACCCTATGGTGGTTCACAACCATTGTAACTCTAGTTAGGGGTTCCAACACTTTCTTTTGTCCTCCACAGGTACCAGGCATGTACTTGGGGTGTGTGTGTGTGTGTGTATGTGTGTGTGTGTGTGTGCAAAAGATTCAGACACATAAAACGAAATCTAAAAAAAAATTTCAAAGACTTTGATATCAATAAAAATACAAATGCAGGGGCTAGAGAGATAACTCAGTGTTGAAGAGCACTGGCTTCTCTTCCAGAGGACACAGGTTCAGTTCCCATCACTGACATGGTAACTCACATTTTTCTGTAATTCCAGTTGCAGGGGATCTAATACCCTCACAAAGACATACATTCAAGAAAAATACCAATGTATATTAAAAAATAATAAGCATTTAAAAGTTATTTACAGCTGTGTGGTGGTGGCACATGCCTTTTATTCTAGCACTTGTAAGGCAGACGTGAGTGGCTCTCTGAGTTGGAGGCCAGCCTGATTTACAGAGTCAATTCCAAGACAAGCAGGGTTACATAAAGAAAGTGTCTTGAATAACCTAATTAACTGCATGAATGCATGCATGCATGCATATATACATACATATTCATACATACAAACAAAGAAAACAAATGCAGTAATCCTAAAACTTATAGGGTACAACCAAAGCTGTACTTTTTAAAAGTATAGTTAAAAATATCTTGGCAGGGAAGGGGCAGGTGAAATAGTTTTACTTTGCAGACCAACCTAGGTTGGCCTCAAACTCATAATATTCTTGCCTGAGCCTATGAACTGCTGGGATTACAGACATGCACCACATCTGGCTTACTTACAGTTTTAAAAGACTTCAAATAATAATTTAACTTTCCACCTTAAAAATTATATAAAGAGGAAGAAGCTAAACCAATGCAAACATAAAGTGCTAATGAATGTTAAAATAAATAAAATTAAAAAATTAAAAAACAAAATCTGAAAGATTTTTAAAAGGGGAGTCTTTACTAAGAATAATAAGAAAGAGAGAAGACTCAAGTTAATAAAATTAGAAATGAAAGTAGGAATATGACTATTAATCTTATGAAAGTAAAAAGAATTGAACCAAGATAAAATGGATAAATTCTTAGAAATACATAAACTACAAAACTGATTCAAGTAGAAATAGATAATCTGAGTCTGATGAGATGGAGCAGCTGGTAAGACACATGAAGCCAAACCTGATAATCTGCGTTCAAACTCAGAGACCACATGGTAAAAGGAGGCTACTGTAAGTTGTTCTCTGACCTCCATGTGTGCTGTGGTATGTATGAACACATACATACGCATAAATAAATATAATCTGAAAAGAGAAAATGATAATTCCTCAACCTGAAAAGGCCACTTAGTGACAAACCTATGGCTTACATCACACTTTTGGTGACATGTTTAATGTCTTCCTGCTAACACCAGGAACAGTCAACAAATACATTCTGGCTTCTTCTATTCAAAACAGATACACAGATGACTACAAAGGAGAACTAAAACATATTCAGACTGGAAAAAAAGTAAAACTTTCTCTACTTCCAAGAGATATGAACTTACGCATCCACAAAAACTGAAGTACTAAATTCAACAGGGATGAGAGATACAAGAGCAATATACAAAAGTCAACTATATTTCTGTACACTACTAATGAACAATCTAAAAATGAAATTAAGAAAACAGTTTTATATATAGTTACAACAGCAGCAAAAGGACATTTAACAAGAGTGCAGTATTCATAAATGGAAAGCTGTAAAAGTTTCATGGAAAGGAGTTAAAACGACCTAAGTGAGAAGACCGTCACGAAATGAAACTCATCATGTCCATGAGCTGGCAGTCTTTTTTTTTTTTTAATTTTTTAATTTATTTTATGTATATGAATACACTGTAGCTGTACAGATGGTACAGATAGTTGTGAGCCTTCATGTGCTTGTTGGGAATTGAATTTAGGCTCCCTCTAGCACAAAGATTTATTTATTATTATAAATAAATACACTGTAGCTCTCTTCAGACGCACCAGAAGAGAACATCAGACCTCATTACAGGTGGTTGTGAGCCACCATGTGGTTGCTGGGATTTGAACTCAGAACCTTCGGAAGAGCAGTCAGTGCTCTTACCCACTGAGCCATCAGCTCTCCAGCCTGAGCTGGCAGTCTTAACGTTCAAGTAATTGCCAAGCTGTAGTACAGATTCAATGTAAACCTTATCAAAATCCTAGGTGTACTCTGGGTTGTCAACAGTCTGAATAATCCAAAATATATCTTGTAAAATATGGAGATGTAAAAAGTTCCCATGGAAGTACCAACCAAAATCATACCATGAATGTCAAATAAAGTTGAAGGGCTCACATGGCCTAATTAAGAAACTTACTACAAAATTAGTTTAATTTAGACAATGTGCTTCTGCCATAAATTCAAAAGAACACAGATTAATGGAAAATAATTGAGAGCTCAGGTACCTGACTTCTGGTCAACTGATTTTTCAATAAGGGTACTACAGTAACTACTCTTCTGTCATTGTAATAAGATACTGTGACTGAGGCAAACTGCGGAAGGAAAAGTTTATTTACATATGGTTCCAGAAAGATAAGAATCTGTTATGGCAGGCTAAAGAGATGGATCAGTGGTTATGAGCACCTGTTGCTTTGTAGAAGACCCAGGTTCAATTCTCAGCACCCACATAGTGGTAGACAATCATCCATAACTCCAGCTCCAGAGTTTCTGATGCCCTCTTCTGATACCAGGCACTCATGTGCTGCACATGCATACGTGGAGCAACATATACACACATGTGTAAAATAAATCTAAAAAATAAATTACATATACTTAAAAGAATTTGTCATGGTGGGAAGTGTGGCAGCAAGCATCAGGCACAGTGCAGGAAATGGATTCTGAGAGCTCATATCTTGAACTGTAAGCACCAAACAGAGACATTGAAGTAGGAACAGAGTTAGGCCTTAAGCTCTCAAAGCTCCCCCCTCAAATACTTTATTTAGCAAAGCCATACCTATTAAGCCTCCCAAACAGCAACACACATTGTCCACATGCCTAAGACATTTCTCATTCAACCACTATAGGCACTAGAATAATTTAATGAGAAAAAATAGTACTGGGATATCCAATAGAATTTTTACATCAAATTGTACTTCACATTTGATTAAAAAAAAAAAAAAACTCAAAATTGATTACATATCTAAATGTAAGACCTAAAACTCTTAAAAGGATATACAAGACAAATCTTTTTTTTTTTTTTTTTTTTTTTTTTTTTTCCGAGACAGGGTTTCTCTGTATAGCCCTGGCTGTCCTGGAACTCACTCTGTAGACCAGGCTGGCCTTGAACTCAGAAATCCACCTGCCTCTGCCTCCCAAGTGCTGGGATTAAAGGCGTGTGCCACCACCGCCTGGCAAGACAAATCTTTATGACTCTGAATTAAGCAATAATTTCCTAAACATGATGTGAGCCTGTGATGGCTAGTCTCAGTTGTCAACTTGACTATATCTGGAATGAACTCCAAAAATGTAGGGCACACATGTGATCCAGATCTTGAGGTTGAAAGACACAAGCTGTTGATCTGGATCTTGAAATGGGATGACGCATGCCTTTAATTCAGATCTTGAAGCACATCTTTAATCTGGGCTATACCTTCTGCTGAAAGCTTATATAAGAACAGTGGAAGAAGGAAGAGTTCATTCATTCATTCTTCACTCACTTGCCTCGCTTTGCCAGCACATCCATTGAAGCCTGCTTCTTTGGGATTCCAGCTTACAGAGAAGACCAGCTAGCTGAAACACCCAGCCTTGTGGGACTGAGCAAAAGAAAGACAAGGAGGCTGGAGAGATAGCTCAGTGGTTAAGAGCACTGACTGCTCTTCCAAAGGTCCTGAGTTCAAATCCCAGCAGCCACATGGTGGCTCACAACCATCCGTAATGAGATCTGATGCCCTCTGGTGTGTCTAAAGACACCTACGATGTACTTTCACATAATAAATAAATAAACCTTTAAAAAAAAAAAAAAAAAGAAAGACAAGGGCCAGTGAGGATGTGAGGAAACTGGAATCCTCCTGGACTGCTGATATAAACTCTGAGGAATAAAAAATGGTGCAAACATTTGTAAGAAAGTCTAGAAGTTCCTTCAAAAGAGAGCATAGAACCAGAAGTACAGCTCAATGGGAAAGCAGGTGCTTGGCATGCACAAGGCCCTGGGTATGACCCCTAGCAGCACAAACAACAACAAACATGGCAAATATACAGTTACCATCTGACCAAATAATTCAACTTTTTAGTAAATATCCAAGAAAATAGTTCCACATAAACATACACACTCAAAAAGTTGTGAATGGTGATGCATGCTGCCTGTAATTTTAGTACTTCTGAGGTGGAGGCAGGAGGATCAGAGCTTCAAAGTTACCCTCCACTACCTAGCAAGTTTCAGGTCAGTGGGCTACTTAAACTCTGCCTTTAAAAAAAACCTTTTAGCAGTATTACTCATATGATTCTAAAATGAAAAACATCACAATGTCTGTTAACTATGCAAAAAATAAAATGTAGTATAACTGCATGTAATTTGCTGATAAAACATAAAATCATACATGTTACAATATGAATAAATCTTGAAAGCAGCATGTCAGGTGCTAGAAAGATGGCTCAGCAATTAAGAGTGCATATTACTTTTGCAGAGCACCCAATTTCTGTGGAGTGGTAGACCTTGAGAGGAAGCCTGGTAAGGTTGAGCTAGGGCTTGAAGCCCCAGAGACCAGAAGAGATGGTAGTAGCTTTGCCTGCTCCCAACTCCAGGTCCCTGTCACGTAGCCACA
>JADRCD010208903.1:0-45643 GCA_019843815.1 Montemys delectorum
TGAGCAATTTCCTTACATTTAAATTTTCCTGGTGTATTGTCATGACTGGTTGTAGATAAGTGATACTTTTTAAAGGAAGAATACCAAAGATACAAAGTTTCTTCTCATTGCTTTGTATTGTGGGGCCCCTGGTATCAATATACTATCACTGAAAATACATATGAACTTTAATAATTTGGCTTTTGAAATAGAGTTCCTGTGTTCCAAGTCTTTTTGTTGTTGTTGTTTTTGTTTTTGTTTTAAAGATGATTAAGCTCAGATCTCTGGGAAGGATCCCTTTCTTCCTTTCTATCTTCCTTATAACTTTTGAGTTTGACTTGAAAAATACTTTTTTTAAAGTCAAAATATGGTCACACATTTCTTCCTTTCCCTTTCTGGTCTTCAACCACTCGCATGCCTTGCGTTCTCCCACTTAAATGTAGGAGATTATAGTGAGGATGATGATTGTGATGATGACAATGATGGTGATGATCTGTGTGTATATAAGTATGCAAGTTTGTACTTTTTATTGAATATTTCTATTTTGAATCTATATTCTTCAAGGATATTAGACTGTAATTTCCTGTTTGGTTATGAGTTTATCAGGTTTATTTTATTACAGCGTAATACCTGGTTTGTAGAAGGAGTTACAAAGTTTTCTTCTGTTTCTCCCTTTCTTTTTTCCAGATTTTCTTTTCCATTAAAAACCTTTAAAAGTATTAGTTGTAAATCTTTGAAAGTTTGGTAGATTTCACGTAGGCCTAAGCCTTTTCGGTTCTGTGGCTTTTTAATCACTCTATTGTTTATTTCATTGATCTCTTATTGGTTTTATTTTGGTGGTTTGGATGAATCTTAAATTAGTAAAACCTAAAAATTTATTTATTTCTTGTAGATTTTCTTAGTTAATCAAGTGCAAGTTTTCAAGTATCCATGTAAAATATTCTGAGTCATTTTGTATCTGTTGTAATGTTTCCTTGTTTCTGATTGTGTTAAATTAATTCATCTCTTTCTTTTGATCTGCTTGTGTTCTCAAAAAAAACCAAAAAACCCAAATCAAAACAAACAATCAAGCAAACAACCCCTCTAAAATCAAACCAAACCAAACCAACCAAACAAACAAATAAAAACAAGAAATATGTAAAACAAACTACAGACCTTAGCTTCTCAGGTTTTGGTATAATTTTCTTTGGTTATTTTTATTAATTTTCTTCAATTCTTTATGACTTTTTACTGTCAGCTGGATTCAGATTTGGTCCGTTCTTTTTTCCCACAATTGTGAGTAGTTAAATCAATGGGCTGGATTCTATCATCATTTTACTCTTACTGAAGTTTTAAAGTAGAAGCTTTTCAATTTCCCGTATTACAACTGCTTTTAATGTTTTCCTGAGACTTTGTTGTATTGTGTCTTCATTTCCATTTAGTTCTAGTAGTCTTTCTACCATTCTTGATTTCTTCTTTGAACTCCACTTACCAGAGATTTGTTTGTTGCTTATCTTAAGTATTATTGCATTACAATCAGATAAAGTAAATTGAGTTATTTTAATTTTCTAAATATATTAAAAGATGTTTGGTATCACAAGATATGCTCTATTTTAAAGATGTTTCCAAAAGCTACAAACCACATTGTTTATTATTTGATTTTATGTGGAATATTATATACATATCTGCTAAGGTATTTTAATATATCTATAGCCATCTATCTTGAATCAAAGTAAACAGAAAACTCTGCTGCCTCAAACTTTACCATGTTCCAATAGTTCACCCTTTTTTACCTTTTAAAAAATATGAGATTATGATGTAATTACTACATCACACCCTTGCATAGACACTCAAGTCCTTCCATAAATACCCCTTTGCTCTGTTTAAAAATTCATGTCCTCATTTTTCATTGTTATTGTATGTATATACATTTTTTAGTTGCCTTTAGATTTTGTGTTAAACATGTTTATTCTCAAAAACCATTGACTGTTAACATACATATGGTAATTCTGAATTTTTAAATATCAAACATCTCTACATTTAGCTTCAAATTATTTATCATTCTTGTTTTATAGAATTTATTTGCTCATTTACTACTACTTTTAGATTTTTCTATCCCATGATTTATGAAAGTCGAACAGTGTTGCATACAGTATTTTTACTTTTATATATTTAAACATCATTGTTAAATTATATATAGAGATATATTTGTAATACAGTTAGAACCCCTTATCATATTCTTTATCATACCTATTGAAACTTCCATTTATGGTAGATATTACCAGGATTTCCTTTCTTCCTTTTTAAAAAAGAAATTGAAAATAATTTCTTCTCTCATATAATACTTTCTGAGCAGAATTTCCTCACTGCAGTCCTCCCAGCTCCAACTCTACTTCTCTTCTCCCACAGATGTTCTCATCCCTCCTTTTCCTCTTCATTAAAAAAGTAGGTCTCAAAGAGATGATATCCAAATGGAACAAAATGAAAGACAAAGCCTGTATAAAGATTTGACAATACAGCTCAGTAGGAGGAAACGAGTCTTAAGAGCAGGAGAAAGAGTGGGAGATACACATCCCTCGACTGTTAGAAGTCCCACAAAAACACTAAGCAAACACCCATAACTATATATACATAGGACGTGGTATAGATCCATGAAGGCTACTTGGCTACCATTTCAGTCCCTTTGAGCCCATATGAATCCTCCTAAGTAGATTCAGTGAACCATGTTCTCCTAGCATCCTCCATACACTATGACTCCTACAATCTTTCCTCAACTATTCATTGGTTCCCTGAGCTCTCAAGGAAGGTATTTGATGGAGACCTACAATTTATACTCTCTTTTCTCATAATCTCTGGATGTGTGTATTTGTACCTGCTCCCATCAGCTGGTAGAGGAAACCTTTCTGCTGATGATAAGAGAAAATACTAATCTATGGGGATATTAGAATATTTTTTTTTGCCACCAGTATTTGGTTGTATCTGAGGTCTGTGGATTATCTAGACTCAGATTCCTGATCAAACAAGCACTATAGGACATAGGCTCACTATTGTGATATAGGCCTCAAGTTAAAGCAAAAATTGCTTGGCCACTTCCATAAGCTCTGCACTACCATTGACCAAACACATCTTGCAGGCTGGACACAGTATAGGTGTGGGTGCAGGGCTTTGTGACTTGGTTGGTGTTCAGGTTTCTTTTTCTTTAGCCTGCAGAATAAGTGCTCATGCCAAAGAGATGAGAATTTGGGGGTGAATTCTCTAAGTTCTCATCAACTTGACCTCTCTCCATTAAATAAGCTATGTGCATGTTTTCATTGGCAATGGGGCACTGGTGTCAGTTTGTGGAGAGTGATGCTCTGTCCTAGCATCATGTAAATGACACCATTATTCTCACAGACATTCCTACTTGATATGTTTGTAGCACTGATAGTATTTAAATATACTTGAGGACTCAAAATAAAATTTTATTTCTATTTTATGATAATCAAATCACGCACAACAGATTTTTCTTCTTCATATATTTGCCTCAGAGGCTGAATATTTTTGAGAATATTATAGTATCATAATATCTTATTTTATTATTCCATAAAGATTAGTAAAATCTGAGCAGTTGACCTGCAAAATGCAATATAAGTCAGTCATCAAGGATCATAAATCATCTATCAATTATGGATTGGGAGTGTTTTGTCACTTATTTTCAAATTGTGATGATACTGCAGTACAAGTAGCTCTGTTTCATAGTTGTTTTAATAGAAACATCTACAATATTAGTATAGCATTCTGGAATTTGTTACCTTGAATGTAAGATAAAGCTTTTTTTCCTAATGTGATTCTCATGGGGATGAAAACTCAGCATAATAGAAAATACTATTTTAGTGGCCTTCATGATCTCCTACTGGAAATCTCATGGTTTGAGTCTCCTGCCATTTCAATACCTTTAACCATCAGTTGATTACTAACAGCAAACATTAAATGTCTATATTGACTTAAGTTCTAATATACTAGATTAACTACAGACACTTTTTAATAATAATAAATCATAAATTTATTTAATAAATGATATAAAAATTATATCATTCTCCACATCTATACTATGCCTACGAAATATGCCAAGAATGTTCCATCTGAATGAAGACTAGCTTGGTGCTAGTTGTAGGTGTTACAATATGGTAAAATGTCAACTCTATTTTTGGTGCTTGGAAAAAGAAAATTCAAATTGACATGAAGTTCTGAGTGACTGAGTGGTCCAATTATTTTTAACTCGTCCTTTAGTTGATTTATTAAATAGTAATTACATTATTATTTCTCATGCTACATCCATATGATTAGATATTAAGGAAAAACTATAAATGTAATTGGGTAAAAGACAGTGGCACTCAGATCAATGTACTCAATTGCATTTCATGAACAAAGTTTTAAAATTCATGATTTTAAATTCATTTATGTTTGACATTTTATGTATAATACTACCTATGTCTTCATTACACCTACATGGTTTTCTGTTTTCTTACTAATTTATAAGATTAGATATCTATAAAACATTTATATAAATTATTTATCCAGTCATATATATCAGATATTTGCTTAAGCATAAGTTCTGTTTATATAATTTCTTTATAATATTAGTAGAGAGATGAAAATCCTTTCTTTAATATAGCATATGATTATGATACTTTCCTTTATACTGTGTTTTGTTTAGTGTAGAGGAATTTTAACCTAACAACAGGATGCTCTGGCAAGGGATCACATCCAAAGATATGACCTGGCAGGAATGCAGACATGTCCTGGATTACAATATGATCTGGCTTGGATACATATATGTCTTTGGTACACATCTTTAATCCCTAACAATAAAGATAAGGTTAGTTTGTTAAAGGAAGCAGCAATGTTTTACAGTGGCTTTAATTGATGTGCAGACAAAGTGAGAAATCAGGGGAAGAATTGACAAAACGAGTCAGAGATAGGATATGAACTTACAGGAGAATAGAGAGGAAGATAAGCTATTTAAGATCAGGGAGAGAGAAAAAGGAGGTGGGGTTGGTGGTAGGTGGTGTGTTTGTGACAGATTTATCAGGACAGTTTTACAGAAACAGTTTACAGAGAAAACAAGCAACAACACAGGTAAAGAAAGAGTGAGCCAGAGAATGTGAAAGAACCAGAAGATTAGAACATTTGCTCAAGTTAATATTAAGCCAGACACAGCAATTCAGTTAGAAGCCAGGAGAAGCCAGTTGAGTTAGTCAGTTTGGAAGAATAGTTTGTATACAATCTGGAAGCTTCCAGGTTTAGGTTTGTGGTTATTTAGAGCAAGGAGGGAAACTCTTTGGACTTGCCCAGTGCTGTGTATTCATACAGCTTGGTTATGGCTCTCTTCCCATCACTTCATTTGAAGCAATAAAAGACATATTTACAGTTTAGTTCTTCTTTATTATGTGAATATAAGTCTTAGCACATATTTAGTAGCTCTTAATTTGTTTCTCATTAAAAGTTCATGAAGTAAAAGAGATAAATCACATAATGAGATAATATATTTTAAATTCACTTATCTCCCTCCATGTATAAGTAAAATTTTTAGATTATTGTTAAGGAATATACTAGTTTTGTAAATTAGTGGCAATAATTTCTCTATTAAAATCCAGGACTTCACTAGTACTGAACAGTTAGCTAGCTTTCCAGGGACAAATATGTTTTTCTCTTGTTAATTGGTTTTAAATCCAATTAGAGAGCTGTTTGTCAGTGCCAGTATACATATCTCACTGCTGCAACCTAATGATATGCTGGTTACTGATAGGACTCATACATATTATAGTTGGGTAAAAGGTCAGTTATTCCTCCTTTGGGAAGTTGCATGGAGCCAGCCTTTCAGTACTATGAATACTGATCACTCATGAATCCAAGACTTGGGGAACACTGCTGAAGAAGGAATGGGAAGATTGTAAATGTTCAGTCTTGCTCTCCTAAGCATTATTGAGCATTACTATAGCCATTTTGTTCCATGTCTGTCAGCAACTTCATATTATTGGTGATACAGAAATTCCACAGCCTGACTCAGAGGAGGGTCAAGTTGACCACATATCACGTTATACTCTGAATTTTGTTATTTTTAAGTAATTTCCCAAACACAGGACCCATCAAATTAAAGGTCAGCTTGAATTGTTATGTGTAAACTACCAAAATAGCTTGAGTCAGGACTTAACAACCTCCATGTCTCCTTCACCTGTGTTTGAGATCATTGTATTTTTATTTTTCCTTCATAAATTGATCTTTGGAAACATTCAAGGTTGCAGTGTTAGCTCCCAAGGCTAGGCTACATGCCTTCAATAAACCATTCTTTCTTAATTGTGAAGATAGTCTGTATGGTTTATGTCACAATTTCTGGATCCCAACAATCAAAGACAAAGAATCAGGGAGTTTTGTGTGAGACTGTGTCTCCTAGGAATATCAGAAGTGACACTTAAATGTCTCAACAGCATAGCTTTACAAAAGTGAGTTAAACAAGAATATCATCAACAGACATGCCAAAGTGCTAGTAGAAGCATCCATAAGGTGTTAACGTTAAAGAAAGAACTATAGCCAATAAAGGAATGCTGAGAGTGGGGAAAATATTTTTCTCCAGGAAAGAACAAATTGACTGTCAAATTAGCCATAAAAACATACAAGTAAAATTATACACAACAAACAGTTTACATTTAGGAACATGTAATAACAGTTAATGGAACACAGGCCTTGAATTGTAAAGAGAAAAAGGATCAGTAATTGGGAGTGTTTGAAAAGAAGAAAATGAAAGGGAGGAATATTGTAATTATCATTTCAAAACTAAAACAATAGAAAACTACTTTGTACTGAGAATATATTTGAATATTACATATTTAATATATAATATATAGTTAATATTTTCTCAGTACACATATAATATATTTCTTATATAAAAGAAAGCCCACAGGTATTAAAAGATGAAGTCCAGTAGTAGAGATCTTCTCTAAAATGTATGGTACTCTTGGTTTACACCCCAACACTGCAAACAATCAACCATATAACCCCACAAATGGAAATGTAAAAATGTTTTAGTTGCCTGATATAATTATCATCTCGGAGGCTTACTGATGAATGAACTCGCTCTTTCTAGCCACTTCTAAACTCTGGCTGGGTGGTTCAACTCAGCTGTTCTTGATAAAATGCTTCTCCAAGCTACCTGATTCAATTTAGTTTCCGTCTCTCTGATTCCTACTGAATTGCTTTATTTGACCTCAAACTAACTTTGGTAACTTTTTGTAATTTTTCTGGCTCCTTCTCATTCTCTGTCTTTTACTGCCTCTGATGTCCTGCACTGAAATGCATGAACTAACAAATGAATTCAACCATGCTGCACCACATTTACTGCACTGATTTCCAGCTGACTGTTTCAACTCAACTTCACAGAAATCATCTCAATACCAATACACTCTTTCTTCCTATACTACTCTTAAATAGCCTCCCTTTCCTTTCTGTTATTATGAGAGCTGGGCATATCCAATCTTGGATTTATTTTACCAGATCATTCTCTGATTCATCATTTTGTCTCCCCCTCAATTAGGCATCATTGCGGATAAATGTATGTACTAAATGCATACCCGTATTCCAGCCAGAGCGATTAAAACTGTGTTGTGTGTCTGCATTCCAGATAGATCATAAGCAATTTTTATTCCCCGGATATAATTGTTATGTCAGGGGGTTACTGTTAAAAAAAAACTCACTCTTCCTAAGCCTTTCTGAATTCTGGCTGACTGGTTCAACTCAATTATTGTGACTCAGTCTCCTTTGCAACTGAATGATTCATACTGATTACTCTCAGCTTCTGACTGAATTTCTCTGTTTGGAAATATTGCCTCTAAACTCTGCAAAATAAACTTCACCAAACCCAACTCCAGAACTCTCTCAACTCCTCTGTGATGCACTCCACTCACACCTAACTCTCTGTCTCTCTGTGCTGCTCTCTTATGTTGTTTTCTTTATTCTGTTTGTTTACATGAGAGTTAGGCATATCCTATCTCTGACTCATTCTCTCAAGTGTTTCTCTGATTCGTTACTTTGTCTGCCACTAAATTAGGTGTCTCTTTCAGATCTGGCTGCTTTATTCTACAAACTAGCTTTTTTACTACATTGTTTGGAATCAAAGGCATATACTATGTGTACATCTGTATTCTAGTGAGTACAGTCTTGTTGATGGAATACAATTCTTAAAAAATAAAATAACGCAAATCTAGAAAAGATGAAAATGCTCTCATTTTCCAGAAACCAAGTAAAGCAAAGTAAAAAGATACTGAGATATTTTCACACACATTATATATATATGTATATATATATTACACAAATTGCATGAATATTGTAAAAATATAGAGCAATTTTGGGGTATATAAAAGTATTTTATGGTAGACATAAGTAGAACAACCCAGGAAAACATTAAGAAGTCTTCAGATGCATAACCTACAACTCAGCATTTCTTTTTTTTTTTTTTTTTTGAGACAGGGTTTCTCTGTATAGCCCTGGCTGTCCTGGAACTCACTCTGTAGACCAGGCTGGCCTCGAACTCAGAAATCTGCCTGCCTCTGCCTCCCAAGTGCTAGAATTAAAGGCATGTGCCACCACTGCCCAGCTGCAACTCAGCATTTCTACATCTGGATTTATCCTTCCCAGAGACTGTATGAATATTCCGACTAATATGTACAGAGTTGGTAACAGCACCACTTAAATACATCAAGACTAAAAAACAGTGTAAATACTCACAGAGTATATAGATGAACTATACCATATGGACATTGTTATTGTACAATGTACAGATGAGGTGCAGTATATGGAAAATATCAGAGTCATGAAAACATAATATTGAATAAATAGGCAAAACTTAGAGGAAGCAATGAGATGAACATATAATTAAGAAAATTCATGAAACTCTGAATATATACAGATCATAAATAAAGTCCAAATTATGTTTAGATATCAATAAAATAGAGAAAAGTAAATGCCATAAATGCAGCTTTAATAATGGGAACTAAGATGGGGGTATGATAACAAGAGATAGAAAGACCTATGAAATACATGGAGCAATTTTATAATTCTATAATTAAATGAAAGCACTTAATAATTTTAGATTCAATTCAATTTTTGTTATGTAATAATAATATTTTTATAAAGATCATTTAAATTGTCCTTTCTATTTAACTTCATTTAAATAACATAAATGTGAGTGTCATGTACTAATGAAAATTTATTCATTACTATTATAATTCATACCTTCATTATTATTTTATCTTATTAGTTATATATAATATAGTATATATGCATATATATATATATATATATATTCTTTAGCCTTTATCAGTATGTTAACCATTTAATGTATTACTGTTAAACTGTTAAAGGGATGAGAAAATTCGTAATTCCTGATTGGATCGTGACATGTATTTTAGTTTTAATAAGTTTTTTTGCTGACAAAGAATTTTTGAAGTGCCTAAAAATAATCTGCATAAAAAATGTAAATGTTGCTAAATCCAGTATAATTAAATTATTTAGCACCAGATCCCACTAAGTAGATTTGGTCATATTCAAACACACTATTCTCCAATGTCTCAGTTTGCTGAGACCTAGACTATTTCCAATTAGTTTTAGAATGTCTCTGAATTCAGATCACATTTTCAGATAGAATGTAATTTTTTTTAATGCTGGCACTTTTAATCATGGAAATTAAGCTATATCTCATGATGTCTAAGAAATTGGTTAGGTATCTGACCAAGTCTATTACAAGGGGAACCTGAGCAGACTGTTAATAACTTACACATTCCCATTTGAGAGTAGGTCAGCACTATGACAGAGGAGCAAGATCAATTAATGATTAGACGTTCAAGTCCTAACTCAGGACCATGGGTATTTAGATTTAGATGTTTTTCCTCTTTTCTGTTTTATATGTGTTTGATCATATTATTCATTATTTGGTCATATTTTTCTTTTTTTTTAATTAGATATTTTCTTTATTTAAATGTAAATTTCTCCTTTCCCAGTTTCCCCTCCAAAAACAAACAAACAAACAAACAAACAAACAAAAACAACAAGAACAAACCCCTGTTGCCTCCCCCCTCCCCATGCCTGCCACCCCACCCTCTCCCACTTATTGGCCCTGGCATTCCCCTACACTGGGGCACAAAACCTTCACAAGGCCAAGGTCCTTTCCTCCTACTGATGATTGAATTTGCAATCCTCTACTATATACATGCTGCCAGAACATTCAGTCCCACCATGTGTACTCCTTGATTGGTGGTTGGGTCCCTGGGAGTTCTGAGGGTACTAGTTCATATTGTTGTTCGTCCTAAGGGGCTGCAAACCCTTCAGCTCCATAGAACCTTTCTCTAACTCCTTCATTGGGGACCGTGTACTCAGTTCAATGAATGGCTGTGAGCTTCTACATCTGTATTAGTCAGGTATTGTCAGAGCCTCTCAGGAATAGCTATATTGTAAACTGTCACATTAAGAATGAATAATAAAATCACTGTATTAAGTTACATTATTATCATGTGAAATAGCTCAATGTGATGTAAATTGTGAATTAGTAGAATCGTCAAACTCTTCAAAAATATTCAGTTTAAAACAGTGTTCTTTCTAAGGGTTAGAAAGTGTTTAGGGTGATGACCCTATTGAGGATATAAAGTATATTTGCAGTTACTGATCAGAGCAGCGTTTCATCTAGACCCAGATTGCAGTTAAGAACTAGTTCCACAGGAAGCTTTCAGACAGCAGTGGCCTTATGAGAATCCGAATAATCTAAGACATGAGAAAAAAAATGAATGGTAGGCAATCCTAAACAACTGGAGTACTTAAACATAACCATAGAGTAAAATGATCTAAGTAGTGATAACTATATTGTAGGGAGGTAAATACCAGAAATAATCCAAACTTGTGGAATTTATTGTGAACATGTATTTCAGAACCCATATAAGAGTGAAGACAGATTATTTGCAGAACATGAAAGATGCTAGTATTTTTAAAGTCCAAGGTATATAAAATTTCTGAATTACTATAATATTTAGATTTTGAACTAATACAGGCAAGAATATACTATAGGCAGTGATAAGTGTCCAGTTTCTATAATGAACCTAATGTAGACATCATATGAAAATCTTTGACTCATATTATACTAAGCTGCTGCATAATTATCTTCCAAAATATTAGTCTTCCTTGAATACTTAATTTATTCTAATATTGTAAAATAATAAAATTTTCAGAGTGGAGTTTCTTAGAACTTACAGATGATAAAGTTTGAATAGAATATGACTTGTACATTTTTAAATATAGAATTTTGGGTTAAATTTAATATTTATAAAATGATAAATTGCATATCAGCTAGATTATACTAGTAATATGAAAATGACTACTAAAAATAAATGAGTAAAATCTCCAGGAATTTGTGAAAATATAAAATTCTCCTTACATGCATGGGTTTTGCATGTCAGCTAAAGTTCTTATGCATATTTTCTCTGTCCATGATAGAGGATAAGGTGAACCCTATGAAATGCACACACACACACACACACACATACACACACACACACACACATATATATACATGTACATATATATATATACATGTACATATATATATATATATATATATATATATATATATACACATGATAAAATATTAAGGCTGTGTCAATTTAAAATTAATTTTATTAAAGACTCTAAGAATATGTAATATAGTTTAGATGATCAAAGTCATCCATTGTTCATATACCGTGAACATCTTTCCTATCTTGTTTGCATTCTAAAAGTTTAAGGATAAAAGATATATTGGAAGGAATTTAGCTCTCTGGAGAAACATTGTTAGAGAAAATATTGACATTGGGGTCTCTCTCTCTCCCTCCCTCTTTCTCCCCTCTCTTTGTCCTTGTCCCCCTGTTTGTATTCGCTTAATATAAGGTAAATCAGTTTACTCCTCAGAATATTACTGTAATGTGCCCCAAAACAAGGTAGCCCCAGTAACCATGGATGTGTTTAAATCTGTGAAAATAAATGCTTCCTCATAATAAGTTATGTTAGTGTTTTTTCTACAACAAAGCAAGCCAATATAAGAATAAAGATGATTATATTGTAGTCTTCATGAAGAACATTCATGTTCTATTGAAAGACGCTTTCCTCAGACACATGAAGAAACAATGAAAACACTATGAAATAGAAAACCTATTAGACCTGCTAACTACTAGTATGTGATGATTTCCATTGATAACTTAACTTTCTTCCTGTTGAAGGCAAATAAGTTTGTGTATGTCTCTGGGAGTGTTTCCAGAATGATTTAATATCTGGAAAGAACCAATTGAAAGTGGGTGGCATAGCCCTATGGACTTGGTCCTAGACTGAATGAGAAGGAGAACATGAGAACCAATATCCATCTGTTTGATTTCTCATAGTAAAAGTAATATGACCTTCTGCATTGTTCTCACAATGGAATGAATTTTTTGTCATGATTAACTATATCTTCAAACTGTGAGCCAACATAAATCCTTTATTTATTTTATTAAGGTACTTATGTTAATATTTTGTCACATTGACAAAAAAGGTACCTAATACATATTTTTCCAATATCTCAGTATTTTTTGTTCTTGGAACTGTAATAAAATAGCTGTCTCTTTCTTTAAGCTACCACTTATAATGTATTTTTAAAATGATTACAATTAGACCAAGAGATCATATAGTGCTACATTTCTTAATACCAGAGCCAGATCCTGGGAAATGAATCACAAGATGATTTTGTTTCATAAATATAAAATGTAATTACCCTAAATAATATGGTTTTGACATCACTAAGTAGTATCTTGTGGGAGCATTGTACCAAATATAAGTTTTCATTAATTATAATATTTTTAGATGGTACATGACCATATATTAAAACTGAGAAATGTTTTATTTATATTAAGTCAATCATTTGTGTTTTCAGTCATTTTCTTTCTTCTTTTTTTAAGAGTCACAGAGATAGACTAATGATTACCATAAAAATAATAATAGAGGTACAACAGTGATTTATCACATTGATCTCCTATTGTGCTCAAAAGTGCTTTGCACAACATGGTATATTGCTATCCTATACCATTACATGTTTCCATTCTTTTCTGGCATCTGAAGTAACTGGAGACTGTGAACCCAGTTAGTTCAATTTAATCTTTTGATTTTAAGAAAGAAATCATTGTTGATCCTTTTTATCAACCAATATTAATGATGGGCAGGCATAGTGGGAAATGATGAGAGCAAAGTCTAAGTAAAAAAATCTTGCTTTAAATAATTCTTTGATATAGAAACTGAGTACCATCCAAGATACTTATTTGAGCAGAGATTACACTTGGAACACTTTGAAACATCTTATGGTCCATTTATTAGAACAATGTAGAAAGCATCTTTCTATGGAAGGAAACAGCACTTGCCTGTGAGCTACTTGGTAACTAATGGTCAAGAATCACAGTTTACTTTTCCTCTCTGCTCTTTTCTCCTGGGGAAAAATAAAATCTGTATATGCATAATAGACTTTTCAGAACTATGAACATTCTGAGCAAAGTCTTTGTGGAATAACTAATCAGCCTTCTTTCTTTCTTATTTCCTTTCTTTTGTTTTTTTCTTCTTCTTTAGTTTCATGCAATTAAGTGCTGGTACCTTTATTACCAATTATATTTGTGCAAGCTGGCCAGTGGTTTGATGCTGAGAGCTTCATTTAGCCTCTCTTTTATGCCATTGCTGGAATTTCATAACAGATATGTGAGTGGGGAAAGAGAGAGTTGTGTAATATTCTTGAACATGAGACAGAAAGTGACTTTCACATATCTCAAGAGCAGTGGCTCTAATAAATAAGACAATGGAAAATAATTGTTTTTGCCTTAATTCCTTATAATTTGTTTGAAGATAAATTCACATTTTGCATTATGATTTCCATATTCCAAATGTAGGCATAATAAATTGATACTCTGAAAGCATAAATGTAGGAAGTTTTGAATAGTAAATAATAGAGAATGACCACCTTAACTTTATAATGATAGGGAAATAAATATCATTGTATAAAAATTAACATGGTATTCCCCAGAGTTTGCAGTCAAACCTCATATGCTAATCTATCCTACTAATTAAAGGGAGAACACAAAGTAGGTTTCCCTCTCAAGTCCCATTTAGCCTTTTAATTAGCTTAAAACTTTATCAATTAAGAAAATAAAATGTAATTAACTTCGGATCATGCTTTTATTATATACATCATTGTTTCTTTTGATAATTATTTTACTACCTGATTCAGATGATAAATAATATTTATAGCAGAAGAAACAGATAAAATTCTTTGATGCAATCATGAATTTTATACTTCGTTTCCCAGAACTCAAATAACAGACCCAGTGAACTAGCTTTCCAGTTGATGTTTCCTAAACTAGGCCAAGGAAATATGTTGTCTATAAAAAAATAAAGAAATAAAATATTGAAGCTTGCTGGAACCTAATCTGATATCTGGGTTTCACTTGTATCTACATGCACACCAACACTAACATGTATCCATGTACACCCCACACACAGTCTCATATGAGCACACATGAACTTATGTGTTTATCATACTAACACATGCAACTCTCAAACACATACACATACACTCTTATTAAAATCATTTATGTGTCTTTAAAAAATAGTAAAAGAACACATTATGAGTAATACAGTTGTTTTCTTATAACAAAATGATAGCATAGCCAAGTGGACAATAGTAGAGATTGAATTTAAAAAACTGAATATGAAAGAAATTACAGCATGGTTTTGGGAGAATTCCATCTAATGGGGCATTATTGGAATATCATTTCTTTAGGCCAATATAAATCATAAATGACATTAACACATTTAAAATAATAAAGGATTATGTATATATTGATATAATTTCATTAATGTGATCAGACTGAAAAGTGAAAGGAATAAACTATCCAGTAGTTTATTTTTCCTTATATATTTTGCAAATAGATTCTTTCCCATACAATATATCCTGGTTGTAGTTTTAACTACCTTACTCCTCACGATTACATCCCATTTCCTCTCCCATCTGGCCACATGCTCCCTTGACTCTTAATATAAAAGAACAGGCTTCTTTGTTAAAAGAAATAACAACAAAATATAAAAAATAAAATGTAAGATAAAATTTTAAAAAAAGAAAAAATATGACACCAGAGATGGACATGGCAAAAAAAAAAAAAAAAAGGAAAAGAGCCCCAAGAGAAATCACAAGAATCAGAGCATCCATCATCTATAGTCAAGAGTCCCATAAAAATACTCAAGTGAATGTTAAAGTATAAACACTGAAGACCTGATACAGATGATAGAAAAAAAAAGAATAAAACTAAGCGTTGGTTCATTGAGAAAATCATAAGGTTGACAAACTCTTATCTAAATTAACTAAAAGAAAGAGAGACAGTACATAAGTTAACAAATCAGAATGGAAAAAGGGGACAAACATGGAGGAAACTCACTAAACCAAATTGAAGAATATAAAAATAACAATAACAATAAAAAACAAAACAAAAAAAAACCCCATAATGTCATTGATACGTGTCACTTACCAAAGTTAAATTAAGATCAGAAAAGCCACTTAAACATATCCTTATCTCCATTAGTGAAGTAGTACTCATTAAAAGTCTCCCATTTCTCTCTCTCTCCCTCTCTCTCTCTCTCTCTCTCTCTCTCTCTCTCTCTCTATCTTTCTCTCTCTCATGCACACACACACACACACACACACACACACACACACACACACACACAAAAGCACAGGGTCAGATGACATTTGCATAGAATTGTACCAAACTTTCAAAGAAAAGTTAACATCAATACTTGTCCAATTATTGTGGTGAATAGAAATAGAGAGAATTGCCACATTAAGTTTATGAGCACAGTTATTTTGTTACCAGCACTACATAAAGAACTGCTCCCCCTGGGGTGGGGGGAGAACAAAAATAAAGGAGTAACTTCCTATATGAACATAGATTTTTTTTTAAATTTTATTTATTTTTTCTTTTTCCAGAGGGTAAACTGGGAAAAGAGATATCATTTGACATGTAAATAAAGACAATATCTAATAATAATAATAATAATAATAATAATAATACACACAATACTTGCAAATCGAAATCAAGAACACATAAAAAATTTCAACAATAACCATGCATGCTTCATCCCAGATATGTAGGGATAGTTCAATTAAAAAAAATCAGTAAATGCAATCAATCCACCACAAAAATAAACTGAGATCAAGAAACTTACATTGTCACATGAGAAGCAGAAAAAGGCTTTGATAAACTGCAACACCAGTTTATTATAGTAATTTATTTAAATAAAAATTTAAACCTGGGGGGTACAAACAAATAAACAGTGAAATTTAAAATGATCAGAGTATTAGGGCATATTTGTAAACATCAGTAAAACACATTTTAGCTTTACATAGATGAACAATGAACAAGCTTAGAGATATGTACCTGATATCAATTAATATACACATGATACCTGTCTGTTCTGTTAATAAAATGACTGAAAAAGAGCAGCAATATTGTAGAAAAGAGCATACTTGAACTTGCTTTAATATTATTCTACAATAAAAAGATTTGTTCTATTAGGGTAGATAGGTCATCCTCTATCACGACAGACAATAAATCAGTCAAATATGTGAGTATGTGTCATCATACAATATCAGAGAGTAAATATGTTCCATTTTCTCTCCCCATCTTCTATTAGATACTTTCTTACTTCTATAAGTCCCTTTCTCTCCTTATTCCTATTAAAAATACAGGAATCTAGTTGTGTTGATTAACTTCTCTAGGGTTTGGAGTCTACCTGGAATGTGATCCATATACCTAATATCACTTATCATGTATATCTGGCCTTTTATTTCCTGGAAAACACTGTGTACTTAAAATCAGAAATTATGTTTGGTTTATACAGTATTTCTGCCTCTTGTATTATATAAAGATCTCTGAGCATTGAAGAGATAGGATTAAGATATAGGTGTCCCTTTTATAACAGAACGTCCCAAGATCCGTTTCTTGATTGGTGTATTGATGAGCTAATTACTGTCTTCTAAATGAATAATTTCCTCTGCTCAGATTTGTGTGTTGTTCTCATCACTGGGGAAAGCAACATGCCAGTGGAAATTGTTTATTGCCATGTACATTTACCAGAATATTAATAGTTGTTTTCCACTAGGGATAATGATTTGTCTAGAATCAGGTTCTTGGCCACATTAGCAATGTCAGATATGGGACATGCTGTAGAACTTGTCTCATTCCAATTAATAAGTGGTTGGTTGATTACCCTCAAAATATTTGTCATTATTTTAATCAGTGGGCATATCTTACCATGGATATTATAGATTTCATACTTCATTGTTATGTGAGATTAATAATTATTTTTCTCTGATAGCTTCTTCTAGCATTATACTACTACTTTAAAATAGTGATAAAGCTTCATGGCAAACACCACCTATATTTTTCCACTGCTTTCTTTTATAAGCTATCATTTATAATGTTCTATGATTATTTACAATCTATTGTAATACTATTGAAGAATAATTTGTAGTACAAGAGATGTTATCAATTATTTAAGCAGTTGTAACAAAGCGCTCAGTACTAGGATCCCTAAAGTCCTCATTATTATGTCATTCCTGAGAGCTCTCTGTCTGCTATGGCTGCATTAGGCACAATTCTGTCACATTTTGTGGTGAAAAAAGAGAAAGTTATTTAAGCAACATTTTATATCTCTTTAGAGATTCATACAACTCCAAGCTACCATATCTAATAAAAAATTGCCTGTGCTCCTTTTCTGTATATTTCCAGAAACTAAGTACTTGGACTTTTTTTATCCTGTTCCTACCAAACACTTGTTAGATTATGCCTGCAGGGTGCAGAGAGGACAGCCCTCTTTTGTCATTCATCTATGATGGAAAGAGCTCTGTTACTTAGAAATCATTCATTGATAACACCTGGGATCTAGACATCTTGTGAAGTAAGGGAGTCCTCCAGGAAAAAAAAGCCAGGAAGAAACCATGTTATCCAAGGCCAGCTCCTAAAACAGAACTCACAGGATGTGCTACATAGAGGAATATCAAGCCTATAAGCATTTTTTTATTATGAGACAATGAAAATAAAGTCAATATTATGCTTCCTTCTTTTTGTGGATATTCAATACATTTTTACTGGTAAACTTAAGATGGAAATATGAAAGAATGGGTCAGAGAGCATACTTGGCTGGTTTTGTGTATCAACTTGACACAATCTGGAGTTATCATAGAGAAAGGAGCCTCCTTTGAGGAAATGCCTCCATGAGATCCAGCTATAAGGCATTTTCTCAATTAGTGATCTGTAGTGGAATTTTCCCATAATTGATTAAAATAATGAATATAAGAAGCCAATCACTGGGCAAGAAGGAGGCGGTACTTCCAAGTCCAAGAGAGGAAGAGTGAAAGCAGAAGGAGGGGACAGTCCTTTTGGACTGTTGGAGCAAGGAAACATGATGTAGGCTGGAGGCTCTTAGTTCAGGTGGCAGATCCAGAAGATTTCTAACTGAGAATAGTTGGTAAAATTAGGATTCTAGGTTCTACACCCAGTGGTTGTGTTAATTGTTCATTCTAAACCAAGATTGTCTGGTGTTTTCCTTCTCACGGGGACTCAACTGAGCTCCAGGGAAAGGTAACCACTACAGAGCATGGATTTGCAAGAGTGTGTCCCACCCAGCTAGCTATGGAAATTTGAGAGTGCTGAGTTTGGCAGCAGCCAGCTGCATCGAGGAGAGAGCTATTTCGGGACTCTGGAGAGCCAGAGTCAACATTGTGGGACAGACTTTGGCAAAAGGGAAACCATGTGGTGAAAACAGACCAAGACTACCGTCCAGTGTCTAGCCGGTGATAGTGTGGATTGTTTTTTAATATTACAGGCTACAGTTATCAAGGGTGGGAGGACCCACTCTGGTTGGTGCCATCTCTTGTCTGTAGTTCTGTGTTATATAAGAAAGCTAGCTGATCAAACCAGGGAAAGAACCTTAGAAAGCAGCATCACTTTATGGCTTCTGCATCAACTCCTGCCTACAAGTTGCTGCAAAATGTGAGTTTCAGTCCTGACTTCCTATGGTGACGACCAGCAATGTGGAAGGGTATGCTAAATAAACCCTTTCCCCCCAGGATTTGCTTTTTGGTCATGATGTTTGAGCGGGAATAGAAACCCTGACAAAGACACAGTGTAATACTGCTGGCTATGAAAATATTAGTAACTGTGGGCTGGATCCATGAAAAAAATCTCATCTGGGTCACCATCACCTACAATATTGACATTATTTGGGGAAGAAACAGGAGGATCATCATGGCTCTTAACTTCCAGCCTAGTTCTAGTTTCAGTGAGAAACCCTGTTTAAAGGAATAAGGCAGATATTTGACTTAACTGGACACACACACATTCTCTTGAACTCTATACAGAAGCATGAACATACATATGTACCTAAGTGTATAATACACACATAAGCACCCCCCCTACACACACACACATAAGAGCAGTATCCACAGAATTAAGATTTGTAATAAATCTTCCTTTGGTGAATAAAGAAAAAGATTAAATAAGTTTTATAAAACATATGGTTAGATACCAGTTGAAGATGAGAAATACTTCAATACTATATAAGAAAATATATTTATCAAATGTACTATGCCAGCATTTAGTTTGTATCATGTTTAATAAATTGTTGCACTAAGTATTTAGCCAACATGCCCCTTTCAATATTTCTGCCTGTCCTCTTTTGTTTCCTTACCAGATAATGATTCTAATCCTATGGGATTAAAAGTACAGAATAGGCATTAACAATTATGTGACAGTGAAAATGTGAATAAATTAAATAGGTAAATTGCAAATTAATTATGAGATATGTTCATAAAATTTAAAGTTAGAGAGATATTTTAAAATACCTTCATAATAATGCAGTTATAAAATATAAACATTTAACTTTGTGGCTTATCAAAAGTAAGCAAGATTAGTACTATGCACCGGTCCAAAGAAGCAAATAAATCATTCCAAATATTTGAGAACAAGTCTGGTAGAAAACAAAATACAAGGTGGTTTTATTTTTGGAAATTTTGCTAATAGAGCATCAGAATTGAAGTACAGAAAATGGGTTTTTTGCTCCGTAGTCTTCTCTTGGGATTTAGCTTTGCAAATATTTCAGAACCTTTCTCTATGAAAATATAATATGAAGTCATTTTCTCACTAAGGAAGCAGAAGAATTGTATAAAGCACTGTTAGCTTTAGATAAGCGAATTGAAAACCTCTTCCAACAAAGAAATTTTTATTTATTATATAAACAGATTTAAACCTCTGGAATGAAACTTCAAAGTAATTTGCATAATATTTGTTCATTAGAATTAATACTCTTTACAATCCACCTACAATTTAAAATGTTCAACACATATTTGAGTATATTGGATTCATTTGAGCTGGAATATCAGGAGAATAGCCAGGTTGTATTATCTGAGAAGGAGAAAACAAATTCACTAAAATATGCCTTCCTAAAATAGATTTAAGTCTAACTAGCTATTATGGCTTAGGAAAAGAATGTCTTTACATTTTTACTTTCTTCCCCATTCACTGCAATTATTATCAGTTTGATAATCACTTATAGATTCCTACTTGTGATGGTCAATCTTGGTTTTTACCTTGACATGTCTGGGAAGAGAGCATCAAAATAGAATTGTCACCTTCAATTGGCCTTTGACTATGTATATAGAGAATAGCTTTGAGCATTGATTGATGTCAAATATTCCATCCCACTATAGGTTCAAATATTTCTTAGGCAAGTGGCCCTGGTCTATATAATAAAGCCAACTAGGAGGAAGTCAGTAAATACCATTTTTTCTAGATCCTGTAATTGATCCTGCTTTAGTTTCTACCCTAAATTTCTTTAATGATTGGCTCAAACCTAGAAATATAAATCAAATATATTTCTACCAAAACTGATTTGAAGTTGTTTATCACAGCAACAGAAAGCAAATTAGAATAAATATCAGTTCTAGAAGTGGGGTTATTGCACTAATGGACCTGACAATATTCTTTTGGGAAGATTTTTGGAGGGTTTTAGAACTTTGATACACCACTGATTAGTAATTGTTTATTGAGTTGTACTATGGAAGTTTCTATGGTAAGAATGGAAAGAGGGACTATAGTTTTTAACTGTAATTGTTAAACAATTTCTTATCACTTCTTTTTATTATTTCTAGCACAGGTATTATTTCTAGCACAGATATGAAGTTTCATCATTGCATGTAACTCAAGAGATCATGTGTCCTATTTGAGACTTGAAGAACACTAGCATGCACTTGGTCATCAGAAATATGAAAAAATATTTTTATACACATAAAATGAAAATAAATTGTAAACATAATATAAGAGCAGAAATATATGGAGATTGTTTGGTGTGGCTTGTGATATTTCACAGGGAAACCTACAAATACTCTAGTAAGGCTGTTTTTGTGATATTTTATATTAAGAACTTTTAGTTATTGGTTTGCTAGGGGTAAATAATATCTGTGCCCAGCAAATGACACATTTGCTTTCCTGGGACAAAGGATGCTGCTCAACTGGTGTTGAAGAATCAGGTATAATTAAAATCAATCAGTGCTATTGAGGCAAAAACTTCTGTGCTTCATTAGGATTGTGAAAGAATACTTCCTCAGGGTCAACACAGCTAAGCTCTGGCCAAAAAGAGGTAACACGTATGAAGTAGGCAGAAGAACTTTAACAAAAACAATGTTTAAAAATATCCTATGTGTTGTATTTGAAGGCCTGAGGGGGTCTTGGAAAGTTTGTAAGGCTTCAAATTATATTACATTGTAGGAAACCCTACAGAAAGGGCTTGACAGAGAGAGCACTGGTGAACATTCAAGATCAGTTGCAGTACAGAACTGTATTAGTCAGTGTTCTCTAAGATAATAAAATTTATAGATTGCGTATATGAATATTATATATATATGTATCTGTGTGTGTATTGTATAATGTCTCTCTGTATGTGTGTGTGTGGGTGTGTATGTATGTGTGTATGTATATGATTTAGAATGACTTATAAGCTGTAGTTCAGCTAACACAATAATGACTGGTTATGAAGAGAAAGTCCAAGAATCTAGTAGTTGCTCAGTACAGGAGACTATCTCTCAATTGGTCTTTGTTATATACTGGATCCAGTGGAACTGCTAGCAAGGTGAGAGCAAAGAGACCAAGAGCAAATGCTTCATCTTCCATACCCTTATATAAACTTTCAGCAAAAGGTATAACCCAGATTAAAAATCTGAATTAAAGGAATATTTTCTGCCTCACAGATCCCAAATAGATGAATATTTTTCCACTTCAAATTAAGTAGAAACTCATTATGTGTATACCTTCCATTGAGGGTTTTAGTTAATTCTAGATTTATTCAAGTTGATAACCAAGAATAACCATCAGAAGATAGTATGGTATGCCTGTAGAAGACAGCAACAAATGTGGCCTTTCTCTAGCCTGAGCATATAAATTAAGTTGTATTTGTTTTGCCAGAGACAAAGCTTAAAAATTAGAACTACCTAAATCTGTTAGAACCTAGAATATATTGGCTAAGCCCTCGATGCTTAGCAATGAGCATTAGAATTTAGATTTACAGTATTTCAATTTTTGTTTTGATTTGATTCAATTAAAACTATGCCTTAGTCTTACTTTTGGCAATAAGAAAGAATGTAAGTTACTGTAATTTTTAGAGGAGTCTACAGATAAGAGACTTTGGACATTTTAAAGGAAATTGAACTTTTAAGTGATATAATTTTTTAATGATTGTGAGGTGTTTAAATTCATAAAGTATTTTATGAATTTATACTATCTTCAAGAAAAATAAAAAGAAAAGCCTGAGAATTTGGCACGCAGTTGAACCCAAGCTTTACCCACATACCAGGAAGGACAAGCCAAGGACAAGCTGTGGGGTATTTCTTAGCAACAATTAATCAAAGATTAGTCTGATTGTTTCAGAGGTACCTTCAGATCATTGGTGATTCCACAGGGTCTTGCTTCAGAGCACTCACCTTTTGGCTTACAATAGACATTCAGTTTAGATGCTTGCTAAGCTGGCTGCCACCTCACTTCTTTCCATTATCTATTTGTCTCAATGAGAGTTAAGGCCTTTCTCACCAAAAACTCTCCTGTGGACCAGTAGTGAGTAACCCCAAACTCCAGTTTGTAATAAGAAGACCCTAATGTAATTACATTGCAAAAGGTTTCATGGTGGTCTTTTGAGGTTTAAGAATGCTTTATGGCACAACAGGACAAAGAAAGGGAAGGTTGAACTGAGACCCCTCCCCCCCCCCCCCCCCCCAGGATCCAGGAATGTAGGAACCCTTTCCCAGCCAGAGGTACAGGTTCCTTCCAGTTTGAACCTGTGCCCTGAACAAACCCTGGAGGTTTGGCTCCACACTCACTCCTACAACAACCAGCTCAATTCCCCTGTGCTTTAACACACCCAAAATCGTAGAGGAAGTTCAACTCCTAGGAGATCTGACACACCCAGGATCACTGGAGCTTTGACACACCTAAGGCCATAGTTGAGGGCACATCTGCCACAACATCTGGCATAACTAGGACTCCCACAGGCACCAGAGAAGCACAAACTCCCCACTCAGGCAGAGGCATGAGTTCCTCTCTACTTATACCTGTGCCTAGAGCAGACCCTGGGTTCTGGCTTACCACCCACTCCTACAACACCCAAAGAAGTATTGACTTCTAGGAGCTCTGACACAACAGGATCTCAGGATCACAGGGTCACAGTCACAGAGACAGCTGGACTAGGAGGAGTTCTGGCATGACCAGGATCACAGGAGGTACAGGTTCTAGTCAGAGACAGCAAGGACAGTTAACACTAGAGGTAACCAGATAGCGAGAGGCAAGCACAAGACCATGAGCAACAGAAACCAATGTTACTTGACAACATCACAACACAGTTTTCCCATCACACCAAGTCCTGGACACTCAAATACACCTGAAAAAGCAATATTCAAATCTAAAATCTCATCTCATGAATATAATAGAGGAATTTAAGAAGGACATAAATAAACTTCCATAAAGAAATACGAAAGAACACAGGTAAAGAAATAGAAGCCCTAAAACTTGAAACAAATAAATCTCTTAAAGAAATGGAGGAAAAATACAATCAAACAGGTAAAGGAATTGGAAAAAAACATCCAGGATATAAAAATAGAGCTAGAAACATTAAAGAAAACTCTAAGGGCGACAACCCTGTAGATAGAAAAGTTAGGAAAAAGATCAGGAGTCACAAATACAAGTATCACCAACAGAATACAAGAGAAATATGAGAGAATCTCAGGAATAGAAGATACCCCTGAAGACATTGAAACAACAATCAAGAAAAAATAGAAAAACCAAAATCTCCTAATTCAAAATATTCAAGAAATCCAAGATACAATGAAAAGACTGAACCTATGAATAATTGGTATAGAAGAGAGTGAAGATTCCAAACTCAAAGGCCCAGCAAACATCTTCAACAAAATTATAGAAGAAAACTTACCTAACCTAAAGAGATGCCCATAAACATACAAGAAGCCTACAAAACACCAATCAAATGGGACCAGAAAAGAACTTTCTCCCCTCACATAATGATTGAAGCACCAAATGCACAGAACAAATAAAGAATATTTAAAGTGGTAAGGGAAAAATGATGCTCAATTCTGAACATCAAAAAATTAACAAAAGGAGACCCATTAGAATTACACCAGACTTTTCAACAGAGACTCTTAAAGTCAGAAGATCTTGGCAGATGTCATATAGACCCTAAAAGAACAAAAATGGCAGCCTAGGCTACTATACCCAGCAAAATTATCAATTACCAGACTGGGATAAACCAAGATATTCCGTGACAAACCAAATTTAAACAATGTCTTTCCACCAATCCAGCACTACAGAAGACAATAGAAGGAAAACTCCAACACTAGAAGGGAAACTACACCAAAGAAAAAGTAAGAAACTAATTTTCTCACAACGAACCCAAAAAAAGAGATCCCTAGAGTCATAATTTCACTGCTAACAACAAATATAACAGGAAGGAAGAATCATTTCTTTGATATCTCTGACTTAATGGACTTAATTCCCCAGTAAAAAGATATAGACTAATGAGCTGGATATGTAAACCAGACCCAACACTTTGCTGCATACAGGAAACCTATCTCAGTGACAAAGACAGATACTACCTCAGAGCTAAAGGCTGGAAAAAATTTTTCCAGGCAAATGGTCCCAAGAAATAAGCTGGAGTAGCAATTCTAGTATCCAATAAAATAGACTTTCGATCAAAAGCTATTTAAAAAAATGGGAAAGGACACTACATAATCATCAAAGGGAAGACCCAACAAGAGGAACTCTCAATTCTGAACATCTAAGCCCCAAATACAAAGGCACGCACATTTGTAAAAGAAACATTACTGAATTTCAAAGCACACATTGAACCTTACAAAATAGCAGTAGGAGAATTTAACACCCTACTCTCACCAATTGAGAGATCACAGAAACACAGACACAGTGAAACTAACAGAAGTTATGAACCAAAAGGATTTAACAGTTATCTATAGGACATTTCATCCTAAAACAAAAGAATATACCTTCTTCTCAGCACCTCACATTACTTTCTCCAAAACTGACCATATAATCTCAATTGATAAATGGGACTTCATAAAATTGAAAAGCTTCTGTAAAGTGAAAAACACTCTCAGTAGGACAAAAGAGTGATGCACAGATTGGGAAAAGATCTTTACCAACCCTTTGTCTGATAGAGGGGTAACAACAAAATTATACAGAGAACTCAAGAAGTTAGACTCCAGAGAGCAAAAGAACCCTATTAAAAATGGGGTACAGAGCTAAACAGAGAATTCTCAACTGTGGAATCTCAAATAGCTGAGAACCACCTAGATAAATGTTAAACATCCTTAGTCATCAGGAAAATGAAAATCAAAACAACCCTGAGATTCTACCTCATACCAGTCAGAATAGCCATGATCAAAAACAAACATGGCAGTAGATATAGAAGAGGACATGGAGAAATAGGAACACTCCTCCATTGCTTGTAGGATTGCAAGCTGGTACAACCACTCTGGAAATCAGTCTGCCAGTTTTTCCAAACATTAGAAATAGTTTTACCTTAAGAGCCAGCTATACCACTCCTGGGCATATACCCAGAAGATGATCCAACATATAACAAGGACACATATTCTACTGTGTTTATAGCAGCCTTACTTATCATAGCCAGAAGCTGGAAAGATTCCAGATGTTCCTCAAAAGAGGAATGGACACAGAAAATCTTTTACATTTTCACAATGGAATGCTACTCAGCTATTAAAAAGAACGACTTCATGAAGACTTCATCAAATTCACAGGTGAAAAGATGGAACTTGAAAATGTCATCCTTAGTGAGGTAATCCAGTCAGAAAAGAACACTCATGGTATGTACTCACTGATAAGTTGATACTAGTCAAAGGATAACTAGGAATACCTACAGTACAACTCACAGATCATATGAAATGCAAGAGGAAAGAAGTGTGGATGGTACGTCCCTACTCAGAAGGGGGATTAAAATAAGTAGAGGGAGAGAGGAATCTGGGGGTGGTGGCAAAACAAAAGGGAGGGAAAAAGGGGGGAGCAGTTCAGTTATGGGATTAGATGAGTTAGAAGTACAGCGGGTTAGTAGTTCAAAAGGTGGTATGTAGTCTTGGGGATGGGAAACTGGTAGTAGCCACTAGAAAGTCCCAGATGCCAGGGCCTCAAGAGGTTTCCAGGACCCAACAGGGAGGATATTACCCGAAATACCCAACAAAGTGCAAATAGAATCCATAGAGAACATATCCAGTGGATAGGCAAGCCCCTGGTTGAGTAGTGGGACCACTTACTCATCTCAAAAAAATATTAATACAGAATTCCTCTTGACAAAAGGAAATGCATGAACAAAGATTGGAGCAGGGACTGAAGGAAAGGCCATTTAGGGACTGTCCCACCTAGGTATCCATTCCATCTGCAGAAGCCAAACCCATACACTATTGCTAATGCCAAGAAGAGCTTACTGATTTGAGCCTGGTGGTATAGCTGTCTCCTGAGAGGTTATGCCAGAGCCTGACATTAGCATTTATGCAGCCAAAGATTGGACTGAGTACGGGGACCCCAGTGGAGAAGTTAGGGCAAGGCCTATAGGAGCTGAAGGGATTTGCAACCCCATAAGAAGAACAACAATATCAACCAACCAGACACCTCAAAGCTACCAGAGACTAAACCACCAACCAAAGAGTACACATGGGGGGACCCATGGCTCTAGCTTGATATGTAGTCAAGGATTGCCTTATTGGGCATCACTGGGAGGGGAACCCATTGCTCCTCTACAGGCTCTTTGACCCAGGGAAGGGGAATGCTATGGCACTGAGGCAGGAGTGGGTGGTCGGGTTGGGGGAGCACACTTATAGAGGCAGGTGGAGAGGGGAGGGGATGTGGGTTTGTAGAGGGGAAACTGGGAAGGGGGATAGCATTTGAAATATAAATAAATAAAATAACCAGTAAAAAAAATGAAAAAAAAGAAAGAGGTTATGCTTTAAAAGTGATACATTTGCATGTCAGACTGACAAGAAGTGTATCATGATGTCTACTCCTCGCTGTCAATTTTAGACATCTAAGGTTGGGGAATTTTAATTGAAAAAAACTCCTCCTTTTCCAATGGGGAATTATCTTGATTAATGATTGACATAGGGGTGTCACACCAACCATGGCTAAAACTAAGGCCCTCTGCAAGAGTAACAAGTGTTCTTAAATACTGAGCCATCTTCACAGTTGTGGAAAATTTAAATTTTACATAAGAATATCTTGAGAAGTCTAGAGACATGGCTTAACAATTATGAGTGCTTCTTTCTCTTAGAGAATACTGGAGTTTAGTTCCTAGTACCTATATCAAGCAGCTCAAAACCATCTGTAACTCCAGCTCCAAAAAATTCTATGCTCTCTTCTGATGTCTTTGGGCACTTGAACTCATGTACCTCTCTAGGTATATTCTTATTAAGTTTATATATAATACTTACTTAAGTACAATATTTATCTCAAAAAACAAGTATCAACACATTTCAAGGAATATTTTCATGAAAAGGATTCAGGTCAGTGAGAAACTAAATCAAACATTATTAATAACAAGAATATTCACAAATGATTGAGAATTAGTATTATTTTCCAAAATAAGAGTTTTTCAAATCAATAATTAAAATATCTTATTTAAAGTGGAAATATACCAGGCCATGGTGGCACACCCCTTTAGTCCCAGCACTTGGGAGGCAGACACAGGCGCATTTCTGACTTCAAGGCCAGCCTGGTCTACAGAGTGAGTTCCAGGATAGGTAAGGCTACAGAGAAACCTTGTCTCAAAAAACCAAAAAAAGTGGAAATACTACAAATCAAAACTGTTGATATTTAGTTAATTAAATATTACATATAATTACATCATTAAATAACTATATTAAAAATAGTGTAGGCAATAACTAATCTTATTGGCATATTGCTGTTCATGCAATAAAAGTCAACTGTAATTTAAAACTTTCAAAGGGGAAGATTCAAACTCAGTTGGCTTTCTAAGGAACTTTAACATATGTAATAAATTATACTTGAATTTATCAAAAATAGTTCCAAATTATAAGAATGTGAAAAGCAGTATAACTTTATAAGCATATATTCATTGCAATAAAGCAACCTAATATAAACAATATAGTTAAATGAACATATCCTATTACAGATTTAAATTCAAAATCTTATATCAAGTAATATATATATGTAATATATATATGTATGTATATATGAAAAAAGTGAATTGACCAAAGTACTATAATTATATATCATATAAAGTCACCCAATATTGAAAATGCATACATTATCAACATGAGTTTCTTGTACCTCCTCTCCAACTCAGAAACCATGTCTTGACCTCTGGTATTTCAAGTCCAGAACTGACAACCCCTTCTGAGAATGGTTAGAACAAACAGGTCTCCCTGGGGAAAACAAACTCAAGCCCTGCCCTTTGAAACTGCAGGATACATTTTTGATCCTACACTGTCTGTTTCCTTAGTTCTCAGATTAGGTCAGACTGAATCATTTGTATGGAACTGTTTTCCATCCTCTGAAAAAAAATCTATGCAAGTCATAGAAGCCTCTTTATTCATGCTGATGTCCTAAAGGGATTTAAAGGATTCCCTCCCTACTTGTTCTATAGATGAAGGCTGTCTGTCTTAGTCTTGGCCCCTCTATATGCCAAACGTTAGAACTCAGACACCCTAGCTGCTTTATGCTCTCTCCAGATATAAGACAACTGCCTGTAGCAGACAGGTCCCCGGTTGAAAGTTTACAGTACACAGGTAATAGTGGGAAAAAAGCAATACCCATTTCACAGGCAAGATAAAATATGGGCTTATTCCTCCATGCTCTTGCTACACAGACTAAATTGCATGTTGGAAAACCCTCTGGCCCACCACTAAAAAAAAAAAAATCAACAAAGTAGTAAATTCACTTTGTTGGGGGATTTATTTGAAGCTCTTGCTTCAATTCCCCCATATCATCTCTATATGAGGGTACTTTTTTCCACTCTTCCACTTTGGAAAATTGATTCTTCTAAAAACTTAAAAAAAAAACGTATTTAATAAAGAAAGCTGAATGGTCTCTAGGTGAAATCTGAAATGAACCTAATTACTCATTTCTATTTAGGATTAGGATTGTATGATACTTTATCTATCATGAGTCTCTTGGGCAAAAAAAAAAAACAAAACGAAACAAAAAACCAAAACCAAACAAACAAAAACAAGCAGTCTGCAAATAAAGTGATTATAGTTTATAAAGGAATAAAGATAGCTGCCATCATTATCAATATGATAAATTTAAGAATATAAAATGCAGATGTTGTAATCACTCATCACTATTTTCATTGATATTCAGCAAATATCAATATTTAATTGTGCTGTAAAACCTAGGAGACAGCAATAAACAATGGTTCTCAATGTAGGACACCAATGACTTATGAACATCTTGATTCCACTGAAGTCCAACTTTAAACATACAAATCTGTTGGCTTTTCTTACAAAGTATGAGTTAGGAGTCACTTTTTGGAGTATGGGTGAATATAAAGCAACTTCAGTACCTCAAACTGCATCACCATGACCATATTTCTGTCAACTTTCCAGTTGCTATATCCTCTAACATCTCCCCAAATCACTTGCAGTCAGAAGAAGATCTAAGAGAATACTGGGTGCAACCCCAGGTGAGGGTTCGGTAACTATCCTTTTCCTTATTTCATTAGAGAGTATCAACAGCTCCATTACCACGACCAAAATTCTAGCCACTTCTGTTAAGATCTTCCTGACTCATGTCAAGACTACCAGATCAAAATACTTTTTGCTCTAAAATGTAACTCACATTATAATCCAAGAAAAATCCCACACTGCAAACTAAAATTTACTATTTACCTCATTAACCATAATATCAATACATATTGCAAAATAAATATTATGTTTAACATGGTCATATGTATATAACATAAGAAAAATATCCAAGGAGTTCTAGAAGGAATAGTTACAACCCAATGAAATATATAAGGGTAAACAAATAAGCCAACAGAAGAAAAAGAAAATAATTCCATCTAGACACACAAGAAGAAATGTTATTTTGTAGCTAAAAGGATGATTCTGAATAGTTAATATAAAGCTATGTAAAAAAGGACTACTTTTTTCAAATATATACAAAACTAATACAGGATAATAAATATGCCAGTGTGGGTAAAGAAACAAATCTGTGTAAGAAAACAAAACACTGTTTTCATGACCACAAAGTAGAGAACACTTATTTGAGATACAATAGAAATTATAATGAAATGTTTACACTTTGTACTTTATTAATATTTCCCTTCAAAAATGCATCATAATGTAGTAAAAGTTTAATTCCAGCATTTAATATGTACAGAGAAGTTCTAAATAATGCAGAAAAACCACACCAATGTTGGCATCATTTTTTCATAAAAAAGATACATAAATATAGTTACTCGTTCAGATGTACTTTGCATTACTGACCAAAGAGGAAATTCAAGAAAATGCACAATAAATCAACTGTGTACGTGTGTGTGTGTATGTGTGTGTGTGTGTGTGTGTGTGTGTGTGTGTGTACACAAACACATCTCTATTTTTCATGAATGGACCAGATAGGAGACCCTACTGATGTAATTGTATACAAGTTTAAAAGTTTGTGTTTTATATCTCCTCCCTCTACATCATATGTAGCACAGGTATTTCTACTTGTAATACATATAACTTTAACAAAGATATATAGACTAAAAGATATATGAGTTCAGCTAAATTTTACAAATTTATCACACTATCTCTGTTTCATGAAAACATCAAAAGTTGAGTGCTTCCAAATGATGACTTGATCTGCAGAGTTACCAATTTTTATGTAAAGTTTTTAAGAACATTTTGCTTGTATGACAAGTTATACAATTCCGTTTAAGTAAACTTTTTTATTTTGTTTGTTTTCTGTTTGTGGGATCAAAAATGGACATCGTTATAAAAAAATTTTGCTAAGCACTAATAATACAAACTTGGCAAAAAAAAATGAAATAAAGCCCTAAGAAGAAAATGTAAATGCAAGTGAGCCAAGATTTATTCCATGTCTTTGGCAATTAAAATAGTTTGCATCTGAAAGCCTTTAGAATATTTGCTCTCATTATTGTGTGCCGCAAATGCATCAGTGTTCATTTTCAAAACTGAAGAAAGGAAACAAACAAATGAAAGAACCCCACTGTTTGCTACAGATGTTCAGAGATGCTTAGACTATGTGTTCTATTTTCCCATGTCAGCTGCTTAGTGATAAGCTATGCCTGGGTGGTTTAGTTCTTATCAAGATGTTCACAGGCAGTTTGAGTTTCCTAAGATTGTGGCATGAATTAAGTTTTTCATCTGGGGTAGCAATGTCACTCCAATAGCCAAATACCTTCTCTCTCTCTCTCTCTCTCTCTCTCTCTCTCTCTCTCTCTCTCTCTCACACACACACACACACACACACACACACACACACACACACACACACAAATTCCAATATTATGCACAAGAAACCCTTTTCTGAGTTAGTGGTTGAAGTTGTCCAAGCTACTCCTAAAACATTATAGGCTATTGCCCTTGATTGCCTCCCAGAAGTAGTTGGTAAATTCCTATGGCAGAAGATATCATTCTTTTCAGACACGTAGACCAGAAGCCTTTGAATTGGACCTGACCTGAATCAATTTCTTGATGAACGTGCAACAAACAATCCTACTTAGCTATGACATGTATTAACCACAACAATGAGCAGCATGGCACACTAACCTTATAAGTGCAGTAATAGCATTTATTTTTCAGCTGTAACAAACAGTTCTTCATGAGGATTTATTATCCACTCAACAGGAAGCTCATGCCTATTACTGTAACTCTAGGCTACTACGTGGGCTAGAGAAGTCATGGATCATGGGAGAAAATCTACAATGACCTCATTTCTCTACAAACATTATGCCTAACTACATTCTAAATATTTGTCCTTATGCATCCATACATAAGAACAATCTTCCCCCATAATCAAGGGAGTGGCTTTGCAGAATTGGAGATGATTTTAGAAAAAAGAGTTTTGTGACCCAGTATCAAGACATACATTTACATTGGAATTCATACACCTAAGGTGTTGCTATAGACCACAAGGTTCATAGTTTGTGAGACCTATGATTACTTTTGTTATCTGATAGCATTTATAGATTTTATAGTAAGATGAAATATAGGCAGTGGTGTGAAATTAACAACTTAATGCCAATGTTGACTTTTTTCACAATCTACCATAAGTATGGGATCTTTTTACAACTAAGGTACTACAGTAAAGTTTTAGATGGCAATCAATAGCATTGACTAGAGCCTGTAATGTTGGGGGTAGGATCTATGACAGCCATTTTGCTAACAACTAAAATATGTGTAAGCTATTTCTGGTGATGAGGTTCTATTTGGTACCATATTATAAAAGTAACTTTTGTTCCCTGGGTATAATTACCCTCTGGGTGGCTTCCTCCTGAATAAACTAACACTTCCTAGCATTTTCAGAATTCTAGCTAGTCCGCTCTGCTGTTCTGACTTAAAACTCTCTCCAGCCTGTCTGATTCAAATTATCTTCTCTTGACTCATTATTGGATAGCTCTGTTTGGAAAGAGTGCCTCTGAACTACACAGACTGAACTGCTTTGAATTCAACTGAACTGTACTCCGTAACCTGAACTCAACTAAACTAGACACATTGAACTGCCTCCTCTCCCTCACTGCTCTTAAAGTAGTCTCTCTTTCTCCTCAGTTTGGTGCATCCTAACTTTGACTCATTCTGCCAACCCTTTTTCTGATTTAGCACTTTGTCTGTCCCATAATTAGACATCATTTTTAGGGAATATAGTTGAGTGTTAAACGCTTGCCTAGTTTGAGGTCTATATCTGTTTTAGCAGTAGTTATGAAGCATTACACTGAGTACCAATCCACAACCTTGCCTGTCTCCTAAGAGGTCAGCTCTAACCCAACACACATAACAATCCCAACTCAGGACATAGTGGTCCACAGCACAGCTCTGCCTGTGTTCCAGGAGGTCTGTGAAAACCTGTCTATCCGGAGGCTTGTTACAATCTGAGACACTCAAACCAACCAACACCAGAGTCAAATAGATGATAAAAGACAAGCACAATAACAAAATCAAAAGAAGTCAATACAATATGGTACCATCAAAATCCAGTTCTCCTAATACAGTAAGCGCTGCATATCCTAACACACGTAAGGAGCAAAAACATGACCTTAAATCCCACCTCATGAGGATAAGAGAGGCCTTTAAAGAGGTTATAACTAACTCCCTCAAAGAAATACAGGAAAGCACAATGAAACAGGTAAAACCCTTTATTGAGGAAACAAGTAAGTCTTTTAAAGAAATATAGGAAAATTCAATCAAACAGGAAAAATGAAATAAATAAAATATTCCAAGAACTAAAATGAAAATAGAACCAACAAAGAAACCACAAATGGAGGCAAATCCGGAGATGGAAAACCTAGGAAAGAGAACAGGAAGTACAAACATAGGCATCACCAACATAATACAAGAGATGGAAGAGAGAATCTCTGTAGGGCAGTGGTCTGTTTAGACAACTTAGACTCAGTCGAGTAATAGGCCTAGAACCCTGGAGCCCCAGTAGGTAGTTTCTGCCTTCAGGGGGCAGAAGGAGTTTGGTTATAATCCTGAGTCTTTGGACCCTGTTTCAGTCACAACCTCTCATAGCTGCCCCTGCAGGAGATGTGTGCTCTATCAGGTAGACAATGCCCCAAGCTTGCAGGATTCTAGCCCCAATCATCTGACCATAGCCAGGCATGGCCTGCCCCACAGATAGCCATGCCTCCTACAATATAAAGAGTGGTTTGCCCCCTTCTCCCTCTCTTGCTATTTGTCTTCTCCTGCTTCCTTCCTCTCCTCTCTTTCTCTTTGTTCTTCTCTTGCCCTGTTTCCTCTCTTGCCTTCTTTCTCTCTCTCCTGATCTTTATTTTGTTCTCTCTTGCTTGCTTCTTTCCTTTCTCTCTCTCTCTCTCTCTTCTCCTCTCCTTCCCCTCCTTTCCTTCTCTCTATATGACTGGCCTATTTTCTCTTTCCTATAATAAAATATCTCATTTATACATTGCTTCCTTTTTAACTAAGCACAGTGCAGCCACAGGCATCAGCAGCAGATAGCTCCAGGCCCCAGTGGAGAATGAGACCCAGGCCACAGCAGCAGTGAGCCACCAGGCCCCAGAAATCCCCAGCATAAAATGCACCATAGAAGGAATGGCAATATCAATCAAAGAAAATGCAAAATCTAAAAAAATTACTAACTCAAAACATCCAGGAAATCTGGATACTATAAAAAGACTAAACCTAAGAAAAATAGAGAAGAGGGCATACATTCCCAGATCAAAGGGCCAGAAAACTTCTTCTAATAAAATCATAGAAGCAAGCTTCCCTGCCCTAAAGAAAAAGACAGCTATAAACTTTCAAAATGCTTCCAGAATATCACATGGATTGGACCAGAAAAGAAAATCCCCCTACCACATAAGAATCAAACACTAAATGTCCAAAATAAAAAAGGAGTATTAAAACTACAAGGGGAAAAGGCCAAGCAATATATAAAGGCATATCTATCAGAATTATACCTCACTTCTCAATAGAGACACTAAAAGACAGAAGATCCTGGACAGATGTTTTGCAAAATCTATGAGACCACAAATGTCCACCCAGACTAATATACACAGCTAAACTCCCAATTGTCATAGATGATGATCCGAGATATTCTAAGAAAAAAACAAATTTTAAGAAAATCTTTCTACTAACCAAGCCCCACAGAGGATACTAGGAAAAGACTCTGACAAAAAGAGGGTAACTAAACTCAAGAAAACACAAGGTGTTAATAACCTAGAGCAGAACAAAAAGATGAGTTCACACACACAATAGCATCTCAAAGATCAAGATAAAAGAAAATAATAATCATTGATCATTTCTATCTCTCAACATTAATGGGATAAATTTAATAATAAAAAGGCATAGGTTATTAGACTGGATACATAAACATGATCCAGTCAGTATTCTGCTTTGTACAAGAACCACAACTTCATCCATAGTTGTTCCAAGCAACAACAACAACAACAACAAAAATAAACAACAAACATAAAAACAAAAAAGCAAAAAAGAAACCAAAAAAACAAAAACAGAAAAATAAAACATAACAAAAACAAGCTGGAGTAGTCATTCTAATATCTAATAAAATAGACTTTCAGCCAAACTGTATCAAAAGAGATGGGGAAGGACACTCCATACTCATCAAAGAATAAAATCCATCACAATGATGTCTCAATTATGAACATCTGTGTCCCAAAGCCAAGGATACACACATTCCTCAAAGTAACTTTACTAAAGCTCAAAATATACACTAAGCACATACAATAAAAATGGGGGACTTCAATAACCCATTCTCAGTGGTGGACAGGTCATTGAAACAGAAAATAAACAGAGAAACCATGAAACTAAAAGATATAATGAATCAAATGGATTTCACAGATTTCTATGGAACTTTCATACAAAAACAAATGAATATAAACTCTCAGCATGTCACAGAACATTATTTAAAATTGACCATATAACCAAGCACAAAGCAAGTCTTAACAGACACACACAGAAAATGAAATATCCCCTTGGTTCGTATCAGATCACCATGGATTATGAATGCATTCAAAAACCAAACACAACAGAAAGCCCACATACTCATAAAAATTGAAAAACTTTTTACTCAATGTGAACATGGTTAGAGACCAAATAAAGATAGAAACCAAAGATGTTCTAGAATTCAATGAAAATGAATTCTACACATACCTAAATTTATGGTACACAATGTAACGTGTGCTAAGAGGAAAATTCATAGCACTAAGTGCCTTCATGAAGAAATTGGAGAGATCTCGTACTATAAACTTAACAGCACACCTGAAAGCTCTAGACCAAGAAGAAACAAACACACTGAAGAGAAGTAGGCTACAGGGAATAGTCAAATTCAAGGTTGAGAACAATACACAATATCAATAAAACCAAGAACTCTTTCTTTGAGAAAAATCAACAATATAGACAGACACTTAGCCAAATTAGGGGAAAGCCAAAGAGACAGTATCCAAATTGGCAAACTCAGAAACAAAAAGGGAGACATAACAACAGAAACAGAGGAAGTTTTAAAAATAATTAGCTCATACTTCAAAAGCCTGTACTCCACAGAATTGGAAAAAAAATCTAGATGAAATGGATGATTTTCTAGACAGACACCACTTAGCAAAATGAAATCAAGATTAGTAAACTATCTAAACAGTGCTATAACCCCTAAGGAAATAGAAACCATCATTAAAAGTCTCCCAACCAAAAAGTTCAGGGCCAGAGAGTTTTAGTTCATAATGCTGCCAGACATTCAAAGAAGAGCTAATATCTATATTTCTCAAACTATTCCATAAAATAGAAACAGAAGTAACACTACCTACTTCATTCTATTAGGCCAAAGTTACCTTGATACTTAAACTACAAAATCACTCAAGAAATAAAGAGAACTTCAGAGTAGTTTCACTTCTGAGTATTGACACAATTAACACTCAGTAAAATTCTTGTAAACAGAGTCCAAGACCACTTCAAAAACATCTTTTACTAAGATCACATAGACTTCATTCCATTGATGAAGGGAATGGTTCAATATTCAAAAACACATCAAATTCTTCAACTGTATAAACAAAGTCAAAGAAAATAATCACATGAGCATCTCATTAGATCATCAAAAAAGTCTTTGACAAAATCTGACAGCCCTTCATTTTTAAAGTCTTGCAAAGATCAGCAATTCATGGCACATCCCTAAAGATAATTAAAGCAAGTACAGCAAACAAACAGCCAACATCAAATTAAATGGAAAGAAATATGAAGCAATCCCACTAAAACCAAGGACAAGACAAGACTCCCTATTCTTTCCTATCTATTCACTACTTTTCTTGAAGTTCTAGCTAGAGCAATGAGACAACAAATGGAGATTAAGGGAATTCAAGTTGGTAAGGAAGAAGTCAAGTTATCTCTATTCACAGATGATATGATATGAGCAATCCTGACAATTCTACCAGAGAAATCTTACAGTTAATAAACAACTTTGGCAAAGTAGTGAGATATAAGGTTCACTCAAACAAATCAGTAGCCCTCCTTTACACAAATGATAAACTAGCCAAGAAATACATTATGGAAACAAAACCCTTCATAATAGCTGTGGGGCAGTTCTCACAGCCAGAGTCCAGTAGAGCAGAGCCACTTTGAACCCCAGAGATCTACTGAGCATTTGCTCGAAGGGACGGAAGGTGTTCAGTGAATTGCTCCTGAGACCATGGCTCAGATTTCAGCCCAGACTCCTCACAGCTGCCCCTGCAGGAGATGTGTGCTCTATCAGGCAGACACTGCCTCCAACTCCCAGCATTCTAGCTGGACCTTAGACACAGTCATCTGACCACAAGCCAGGCATGCCATGCCCCATACAATAAAAGGAGTGGTTTTACACCCTCCTCTCTCTCTTGCTTCCTCTCTCTTGTTCTCCCCTCTCTCTTGCTCCTCGATCTCTTTGTTCCCTTCTTCCTTCTCCCCTCTCGCTCTTGCTTCCCCTCTCTCTTGCTCTCTCTCTCCTCTCTTTGCGCTCTCTCTCTCTCTCTCTCTCTCTCTCTCTCTCTCTCTCTCCTTCCTCTCCTTTCCTTCTCTCCACTCAACTAGCATATTTCCCCTTCATACAATAAAATAACTCATTCATACATTGCCTCCTTTTTAATTAAGGCGCCGCGAAGCAATCAGGCCTGCTCCGGGAGGAGAGAGAGAGACCTGGGCCTCACCACCAGGCCCCCAGCTACCCTAGGTGGGAGAGAGACTCGGGTTTCAGCACCAGGGCCCCCTTCCCCCAGGGAGAGAGAGAGCCATAGCAGGCCAGGCCTGGGCCACAACCCAGGCCCCCCTCACCACTTATTGAACAGCAAATAGCCACAAATAGTATCAAATAGCTTGGTGTACCTCTAACCAAGCAAGTATAACAAGAACTTCTCAAGTCCATGAAGAAAGACATTGAAGAAGATATCAGAAAATAGGAGGATCTCTGATGTTTATAGATCAGTAAGATTAACAGAGAAAATGGCTATTTTACCAAAAGCAATCTACAGATTTAATGCAATCCCCATCAAAATTCCCACACAATTTTTATAGACCTTGAAACAAGTCTCACTTTTGCAGTTTGCAGCCTCATAGGAGGAACAACAACATGAACTAACCAGTACTCTCAGAGCTCCCAGGGAGTAAACTACCAAGCAAAGAGTACACATAGTGGGACTCATGGCCCCAGCTGCATGTGTAGCAGAGGATGGTCTCAATGGGAGGAGAGGCCCTTGGTCCTGTGAAGGTTCTATGCCCCAGTATAGGGGAATGCCAGGGCCAGGAAGTGGGAGAGGGTGGGTTGGAGAGCAGGAGGAGGGGGAGAGGGAACAGGTTTTTTTTTTTTTTTTTTTTTTTTTTTTTTTTTTTTTTTTTTTTTTTTAAGGAGGGGAAACTGGGAAAGGGGATATCATTCTAAATGTACATAAAGAAAATAGCTAATAAAAAATAAACAACAACAACAACAAAAACCAGGATAGACAAAACAATTCTAAATAATAAAAGAACCTCTGCAAGAATGCCCATCTCTGACCTCAGGCTGTACTATAGAGCAATAATGATAAAAAAGTGCATGGCATTAGTATAGAAACAAGCAGGTTGATCAAATGAACAAAATTGAAGATACCAAAATAAACCTACAGACCTATGGATATTTGATTGTTGACAATGAAGCCTAAACCATAAAATGGAAAAAGGAAAGCACCTTTGATAAATGGTTTTAGTCTAATTGGATGTCTGCATGTAGAGGAATGCAAATAGATCTGTATTTATTACTCTGTGCAAAACTCAGGTCCAAGTAGATCAGGGACCTTAACATAAAACCAGAAACACTAAATCTAATAGAAGAGTAAATGGGAAAGAAGGGTGAGTGATACAAATTGGTCCAAGAGACAACTTCTTGTATAGAACACTAATGTCTCAGGCCCTACAAACAATAATTTATAGATGGGACCTTATGTTACTGAAAAGCTTCTGTAAGGGAATGGACACTGTCAACAGAAAAAAAAAAGCAGATCACTTATTTTAAAAACATCTTCACAAAGCCTACATCTGACAGAGGGTTGATATCCAAAATATATAAAGAACTCAAGAAGTTAAAGTCCAATAAACCAAATAACCCAATTTAAAAGTGGGCCCATTCCTAAACAGAGAATTCTCAACAGAGAAATCTCGAATGGCCGAGAAGCACTTAAAAAATGCTAAACATCCTTAGTCACCAGGGAAATGCAAGTCAAAGTGACCCTAGGAAACCTTACACCAATCAGAATGGTTAAGATCAGAAACTCAAGGGAAAGCACATGCTGGGAAGTCTGTGAAGAAAGGGGAACACTCCTCCATTGCTAGAGAGATTGCAAATGTATACCCACTCTGGAAGTTTCTCAGAAAATTGAAAATAGTTCTACCAGAAGCGCCTCCCCCCACCCAATTATACCACTCCTGGGCATATACTCAAAAGATAATCTACCATATATCAAGAACATGTGCTATGCTATGTTCATTGCAGCCATATTCATAATATCCAGATGTCCCTCAACTGAAGACTGGATACAGAAAATGTGGCTGCTTCATTTACACTATGGAACACTATTCAGCTATTAAAAACAAAGACATCATAAATTTTGCAGGCAAATGGATAGGACTAGAAAATATCATCCTGAGTAAGGAAACCAAGACCCAAAAGGGCATACATGGTATTAACTCATTGATAAGTGGATATTAGCCATAAAATAGAGAATATACCTGGCATATCTCACAGACACAAAGTTGTCAAATGAAAAGGAAGGCCCACGCAAGGTTGCTTGAATCACACTTAGGAAAAACAAAATAGTAGTAGGAGGCATAGGAAGGGTAGTAACAGGGGGGTGCAGGAGAAAGAGGGGAGGGCGATAAGAATGAGGAGGCAAGATCAAGTGTGGAGAGAGTCAGGAGAGAGGTCCAGTGGGCCAGGGGAACGAATGGAAATCTGCAGCTGCAGGGGATGGGGAGAGGGCAAAATCTCTATAATGTCCCAGAGACCTGGGATAGGGGAGGCTCCCAGGAGTCAATGTGGGGGACCTTAGTGGAGATGCCTAAGAGTGGGGACATGGAACCTGAAGAGGCTACCTTCCATAGCCAGTGGAGGGATATGGACTTCAACCCACCCACAAAATATTCGACCTAACATTTGTCCAATGTAAAAGAAATGCAGGGATAGAACAGAGATGGAAGAAAAGGTCAACGAATAACTGACCCACCTTGAAACCCATCCCATGAGCAAGCGACAAACCCTGATACTATTAATGATATTCTGTTATGCTTTCAGAAAGGAGCCTAGCATAACTCTCTTCTGAGATACTCTGCCCTGCAGTGGCGTGAAACAGATGCGGATATCCATAGCTAAACATCAGGCTGAGATCAGAAGCCCCTATGGAAGAGTTGGAGAAAGTATTGATTTATATGTGATGAAGTTATATGTGATAAATTTACATATGTAGTGAGTAACATGCCCTTGCTAGTATGTTATTTTTTCCAGGCAGGAACACTGAAGGAATTGTAAATGAATGATGATATTCCCTAAAGTAGATTGCAACCCCATGGAAAAACCAACAGAGTCAACAAATCTGGACTCCTGAGAAATCCTAGAGTCTGATCCACCAGCAAAGAACAAAAATCGTCTGGATCAAGGCTCCTGCTCATATACCCATATGTAGCAGACAGGCAGTTCAGTCTTCATGAAGCTTTATATGGCTCAATGGGAGAGGATATGCCTAAATCTGGCAGAGACTTTAAGCACCAGCATTGGGAGGGGGTACCCAGAGAGAGCCCCATTGTTTCATAGGAGAAGGGGATTCCAGTTATATTAGTTTTGAAACACATCTCAGAATATCATCATTCATTTACAATTCTTTCAGTGTTCCTGCCTGGAAAAAATAACATACTAGCAAGGGCATGTTATTCACTACATATGCAAATTTATCACATATATATTCATTTTAAATAGCATCACTCAAAACACCAAAAGCATCCAGAGGGAAGAGTTTATTTTCCATGGAATATTACAAAATAAGCAAGAAGAAAAGTAAACAAAACAATAAATACCACATGAACACAACAGGAACTCTACTGGCCATATTTAGAATTTTTAAATAATTAACAAAATGGCTTATGCATAATTAATTAAAAACATATCAGCTAACACTCATATAAATAAAATCTTTCCTAAAATAGATTATCTATTCACTACTATAAAATGAATAATTACAGTAAGAAATCATTACTTGTATGTAATCACAATCATAACTAATTCAGACAAGAATCATCCATGGGTACCGAATCATGATGAAAAGATTATTTACATATGTTCAAAGAGTCTCATTAATGAAAAAAGCAGTAGATGTTCTTGCAACCATCACAGTAGTAAGAATTGTTCTTAACCACATGATCATCATAACTTTACCAATATGGTACTTATACACATTTTGTGCCATAGCATGATACCATGAGAATGACAAAATATTACATCTGTTGATTGTTAACCAGAGAAATTTAACCTGAATCATAAGAAGCACCCAGGTGGGTGGAGATGAAACAAAATATAGGTTAATGATATTCCAGATATAACCAAGCTAGTGCTATTAATATGACTTACCATTTTGTCATCGATGTAGTGTGTAAGACAATGAGTCAAAATGAATTTACTCAATCATTCAGGAGAATAGGAAAAAAATATTAGTGTTATTTTCCTATGTCTCATCTCCCAGAGGTTGAGCCAGGAGGATTCTGAACAGATACTAAGAATGTTTATAAAGGAGGAATCTAGAAATTAGGATATTGTCATATTCTAATATGCTTCAAGAAAATTGAACATCCTTCTATGTGGAGGGACCTTGGGAGCTCAGCAAATACTTTCAGCTATGGGAGAAAAATTTGGAGATGATTTTTTAAAATGTGTATTGGCACTCTTCTTGCATGTGTATCTGTGTGGAGGTATCAGGAATGTCCAGAGCTAAAGTTACAGACAGTGGTGAGCTCTCATATGGGTGCTGGGAATGAAACCTCAGTCCTCAGGAAGAACAGCCAGTACTTTGAACTGCGAAGCCATCTGTCCAGCTTCTCAAGAGATGATTGTTTTGATATCCTTTGTTATAGGTATGAAATAGTGGTCTTGATCTATATTACAGAAAACTAAATACTTTCCCTTTAGCAGAATCCATGTGTCCATTTCTCAAAGATGCGCGCTCTTTACATACATTTTTGGGAAGGTAGTTTGGGAACAAGTACTTTATAAATACTTCAATACCTAGAGGTCTTCATATTTATCCAACAAAAACTTACACCTACTCTATAAGTACACATGTTGATCTCACATATTCAAAGCCTGGACAAAACCAGAATGCCCTATGCTGAAAACCATATATTATTACATCAAGCTAAAGGAGGAGGAGGTGGAAAAGGAAGGAGGAGGGAGAGCAAGAGGAGGGGGACGAGGATTTCAGGCTGTGCTGTTTTCCTCTGTCCATAAAATGTTTATCGAGTTTGATACGGGTCTGTGTATTCTCCAGCACAGGCTTCTCTGAGAGACATGGTAATATCTAACTGGAAACTGCTACAGAAAAAATAAACTGTCTGATCGCGAATATAAATTTTATCTACCACTATGAGCAATAATCTTACACAAAAGCTAACTGGCTCATTTATTGAAAGCATTGAATCATCAGTAAATGGAATTCTAGAGTATTCAAGTGAATTCTTTGGTTGTCACACAAGGCTATAACATCTCCAGTTTTATAAGAGAAATTATGAGGCATTCATAGCACCCGAAAATTGTGGCTCACACACAAGACAAAAGCTAACAGACAGAAACTCCCTGAGGATGGCTCTATATGATTGAACTTATAAGACACATACTTTAAATCAGTGATAATAAATGTAGTCAAAGATAATAGCTATAGTGTCTGCAGAATAAAGAGCATTAGACTTTTCTTCACTAAACAGTGCAGACCACTTATGGATGCATAAATCAGTAGAAATTTTCAAATGGTAATTCTATCATTAAAGCATCTATTCACTAAAATAATGTTTATGTGTGAGTCCAACAATGTTATTCTAATAGAAAAATGAGTGGAAAAAATCTGAAGTATAATTAATTCAAAGGGACAAGTTTGCGGAATAAAAAAGACAAAGCGGGAAAGTAAATAATCTCCGAGTTTTAGGATACAGTAAATCATAGTGACATGTGCACACTGAGGATGAGGCTGTTTGCAGAGAGCAGAACTTTTTAATTTGCTCCAACAGATACAGATCATTGTTAGACAGAGTTACATGGACTACATCTCCTAAAATTATTTCCTTTTCCATCATATGAGACACACTCAGATTTCAGTGTTTCCTCCAATAAAACAGTTCAGTACTTGCTCATGAAGTAAAATACCAGTGTCACTTTCAGGCGGAATTCTACACTGGTGCAAATACGCAGGTATCTCTTTCTCTGTGCATAGAGTGACCTATCCTTGCTTTGGTATCTTTACTGGTGTATAGCATAATCTCTTTAAAAAGGAACTGGCAACTCTTTGTAAGAAGAATATGTTCTTTGGCATTTTGAGAAATGACTTACATTCTCCCGGTAAGGATGAGAGATGGTTACATCTATTTTTATTGGCCTAATATAGATACCTAGTTTTTTTGTTTTTTTTTTTTTTTAAAGTTTGATTATACTGGAGAGCATAAAAGTAAAATACACCACCAGAAAGCAATTAAGACATTCAAGAAATTCTCAAAATAATAAAATATATTGTTTTGTATAGTTTGGAAAATATCTATCTCTTAAAATAAATGTAGAAGTGCAATTTAAAATAATCACAACATGACAGTTTTCTTCAGTAGTTGTCAAAAGTTATGAAGCAGAATGATATTTCCAATAGGATCATTATGAAAATACATTGTAGCACTTTTAGGAAGATTTAATTGGTACATTAATATAAAATATATCTATGCTAATAGAAGCCAGGTGGCTCATGCATTTAATTCTAGGCCTTGGTGGTCAGATGGAGGTGAATTTCTGTGAGTTCAAGGCAAGCCTTGTCTATATAGAGAGATCAGGACAGCTGGGCATGTTTTAAGGGCAACTCGTGTTTTGAAAAACACAAACAAAAAAACCCAAACAACTCAGCAATGTTATTTCCTTCCATTTTAAACCCTTTAAGATTGAAAGCTAATAAAATAAAGATGATATAACACAAATTATACTCAAGGAAATTAATTATGCAGTTTTATACTGAAGAGATATTACACAGCTTATAAGATGGTGAAATAGTAGTGACTTGAATTTAGCAAAAGCAATTGTGTATGTGGAATTTTTTCAATAGGTCAGGTGTTATGATTTTAATTTTTTATAAAATTATGTTGTTAATGGTTCTATAATTTTTCAAGCCCACGACAATTTCAAACACATACATTTATGGATGCAAACAAGCATAATAATTATATACAGTTTATATTCTAGTTTCTTTACAAATTAAATTATGTATTAAATTAAATCCAGGCTAGATTTTGAGTGTTTATCAGAATGCTGTTTCTATTTAAAATTTTCTGTTTAATCTACTAAACATCATTAACAGGAATTATTAAATAGTACAATATTACAATACAGAAAGTGTATTAAACACATGCAAATCCTGGTAGTTTGACAACAATGAGAAGCTAGTTTATGAACAGAAAATATTCATTATTGATAATACATGCTGTTTCTCTGTTGAACACACTAGACTTCAAAGGAATGTTTATCCTTTCATTCTATATTCATCACTTTTCAGGAATTTACATTATATATGCTAACTAGGTTACAAAAAATATAGTTGATCACTAACTTACATGAAAAAA